>JABUQX010122148.1:12500-18131 GCA_015478945.1 Trachelipus rathkii | reverse complement strand
GATATTACAATGGATTATATACTTTTGCACTAGTATTGAATTCAAATATGGGAAGGTTGTGATTGAGAAACATAAATTTTTCTGCCTTTTTCTGCTGAGAGTTTGTTTCTCCTTTCATCATATATTAGCCCAGCATTGTGAGTGTGTGTGTGTGTTTGTTTGAGCGTGTGTATAGGGGTGTATGTGTCTAGGTATGTGTATGTGTCTATGTATGAAAGGTAGCAAGTGGCCTAAGGTGCTGAATATGTGTGTAAACGGCACGAAAAGCAGTTTACGCTCCATACTTAAATTAGGTCCCATTTCCGAGTTAATTAAAATAATCCATAAGGATTAGTAGTGGCTAAAAAGGCAAATTAATTAAAATATTTATTCCTAAAATAATCCCTAGGGATTAGTAGTGGTCAAAAAAAGGCAACTTAAGCCAGCTAAAGCCAAGCTTGGGGATAAGTCGGCTTAAGCCGACTTACCAGCGGATATATATATATATATAAGGGTGCTATATATAAGTTACTGTTGGTTGTTGTATATATATGTAGCATATATAGCAGCAGCAGCAGTTAAAGATAGTTATATATATATATATATATATATATATATATGCATTCTAGTCCAATATTAATTTCATACAGTAGTATAAAATTTGGATATATATATATATGTTAAGGTTATAGTTATAGCGTTAGCATAGCATATTATATATATATATATATATATATATATATATTATGTTATATTTTATTATACAGCATATATTAGTTATTATATATATATATATATTATTATACTTATATATTAAGATAATGATTTGCTCCTAGGAAACCGGCTCAACTTTGCAAAACAAAAAGACGAACAAAATCTTTGATATCATTTCTTAGGAATTTTGAGTTAACCAAACCTATCATCAGCTAAACCCAAAATTAAAAAAAAAAAAAATAAAGGTTAATGCTTCAAAAAAATAATAATAATAATAATAATAATAATAATAATAATAATAATAATAATAATAATAATAATAATAATAATAATAATAATAATAATAATAATAATAATAATAATAATAATAATAAGAACTAGAACATCTAGTGATCAAAATCTAAAGGATTCCACAAAGAAGAAAAGTATTGAGGTGGAATCCAAGCAATTGACAAATCCTTCATGCAACATATTCAATAAATAAGGAAGCTATAGAAGAATACAGGAGCATCTAGCTAATTTTTGAATATCTAACAATTCATAAAAATAAAAATAAATTTTTTGTATAATTAAAATTTAAAACTTCAAGGATTACGTATTCTTTGACGCAAACATCTTGTTCTTATTTATGGGTGTATTACACCTAATAAAAATTCTCTCTCTCTCTCTCTCTCTCTCTCTCTCTCTCTCTCTCTCTCTCTCTCTCTCTCTCTCTTTTTTCTCTCTCTCTCTCTCTCTCTCTCTCTCTCTCTCTCTCTCTCTCTCTCTCTCTCTCTCTCTCTCTCTCTCTCTCTCTCTCTCTCTCTCTCTCTCTCTCTCTCTCTCTCTCTCTCTCTCTCTCTCTCTCTCTCTCTCTCTCTCTCTCTCTCATTTATCTGCATAAATTTTTGACTACTTATAAATTAACTTAATAAGCTAAGTCATAATAATAATAATTCTCGGCCATGAAGACATTGAATGCGGAATGATGATTATTACACCCAAAAATCCAGGACCAACATCCAGGATTTGTTCTTCTTAATCACGAGATAAAAGATTCTTCAATTAAGGTTTTAAATACTTAAAAAGTTTAAAAAGCTAAAAATCCTCTGCTAATTTTTATTCGCCAAAATATTCATGAATAAAATTGAGACAAATTTTCTTTACAGACAAACACAAATTTCTGTGACATGCAAAATACCACATGCCAATAACGTACATAAACAAATTTTTGACTAATATACATATACATGTGAATAATAGCAGGGGATGAGTGACTTGATGGTGGTAACGTCCCTCTCTTCAAAATCTTTTTAACGTATGGAAGGTGAAATCCTGATGCAACAGATGTGAGATTTCCAACATTTTGTAAAGGCGGATGTCTGTTTGTAGATGTGGATTCAAGATCTTTTGTGGAACTAGTTGTGGTAGTCATCACTATCAGAATGTTTAGCAAAAAATAAAACATTCAAAGGTTAATCACGCACGCGCACGTGCTTAAACATACACATGTAGCGCAAGTACACCAAGGTTTTATCACATAATTATTATTATTATTATTATTATTATTATTATTATTATTATTATTATTATTATTATTATTATTATTATTATTATTATTATTATTATTATTATTATTATTATTATTATTATTATTTTTACAAAACATTACCTTCGGCTTCCACTAATTAAAAAAATTTAAAATTTGACAACTGTAACGGTTCATTCATGAAATTATCGAAGACTTCGGAGCAGCTCCAATGAACCAACTCCGGAGCTCTAAGGAACCACTGCTAAAGGTTCCGGAGTATGTCCACATCATAAGCTCCATCTCCTCGCAGCCAAAAGAAAAATATCCGCATCTCCGCTCCAGCTCTGTCCCCAGGGGTCAGCTTCAGGGTACAATAAACGTTTCTTTAGAAGTTGCTTTAATTTTTAATTTTGGTGGGAAAACTAAACTTGAAATTATGGCGTTCAGACATTCATTCGGAAAAATTAACAGAAAAAGTTTCATAAATGCTCCACAGAAGGCGATGACATCGTTTTTTGCAAGAACGGATTATTACTTTATGTACGAAATTATTTTTACTTTTTTGAGTTGGAATATAAATAAGGTATTATTGAAAATTTCATTGAATATAAAAAATTTAAAAAAAAAAAAGATAATTAAAAAAAAAAAAACTTTATTAGTAGGAATATATATATATATATATATATATATATATATATATATATATTAGATATATATACACAGAATATATTATATATATTATATAAATATTATATATATATATATATATAATATATATATATATATATATATATATATATATATATATATATATATATATATATATATATATATATATATATATTTATATTATATATATATACTATATATATTATCTATTTATATTAATATATATAATATTATATAATATGAATATATATTATATTATATATATATATTATTAGAGGTGTAGCCGGAATTCCGGCCGGAATTTGACATTTTTTTTCCGGTTCCGGTTCCGGTTACTAATTTAATTCTGAGAAAAAATTTGCTGGAAGAGATTTATTTTATATAACAAACCCATCTTTTAAAAAAATATAATAAATTAGCCTTGTGTAGTATTCATACAGTGTATCACATACTTATGTATTATTTAATAAAGTTTACTCAAATACCTTAAAATATAATAAGATAGATATTCACATTAAATTCAAATTTAATTCCAAGATATATATATATATATATATTATATATAATATTATATATATATATATAATTATACATATATATATATTATATATATATAATATATATATATGATACGTATATATATATATATATATATATATATATATATATAATATTTATATTATATATATATTATATATATATAATATTAGATAATATATATATATATATGTATATTATATATTTAAACATTAACTGTAATAAAAAATAATTACATTTCTAATACTCCTTATATATTAAATATTATATATTTATACATATATTATTAGATAAGAATCTGTTTTCTACTATATTTAACTTTTTGGAGGTATTTTATTGTATATATATATATTATATGTAATATATTATCATACTATATATATATATTATAATATAAAGCTAAACTTTACATTAAACACTTGTTGAAAATATTGACTGATGTTGGTGAAGTAAAAGAAACTGTCACCATTTTAGGCAATATTTTTTAACGTTTTCTCAAATATATTTCCTGCTTCTGAAAATGAAAATAATTTCTTTGAATATATGGAGGAGACTGGAAAGGAGAGCAATTTGTGGGCTTAGTACTGCTATGTTTGGGAATTTACCTCTTGTTCACTCCACAATCAAGGAATTCTTCTTTTCCCAGATTAGAAATTTTTTTTACTGGTTAAAAAAAAATTTCAGTTTCTTTAAGGTATTTTATTATTACAACACCCCCTGAACATTTATTTTTGTCTTTGATTTATCCATGTAATGAATTTGTTCTTTCACTTTCTTCAAACTTATAAAAACTAAGTAACTTGCAGTAATTTCTTTTTTAAGCTCCTGATGATTTGGATGGTACTTGGCAAATCTAAGTTTATTGAAGATAATGCTCGTTTCTTGAAAATGACTCATCGCTTGAACCTTCTTCTGTACTGCTACTTCTACCTATCACTTTCAACTTCATTTATTTTTACACACTCTCAAGCATCCATATTCTACTCAATGCTCTTATTTTCATTAGAAAATAAAGTCAGTTAGTATCTTGGGTCTACTACAGTATTTAAAACAATTATCTTGTTTTGATATAAGTCTATTGATCCTTTCTCTCCATTTTTTCTAAATTCTAAACTCTAATGCCTTCTTCACTCTTCCTTATTCTCTGCTGTACCCTCGAGTTTGAGAGGTTTGCTTGGTGGAGCTCAAATATGCTTAGAATAATGATTGATATAAATTTAATTTTTGCGTTTAAGTTTTCCGTAACCATGTTGAGAATGGTTGCAAACTCTTTTAGAATTTTTCAAGTGGTTTTGCATTTTTAGCAGTCAAGGCTTAAGTGATTGGATGTTTTATGAATATATACTTGAAACGGCTTTCAAACATCAGTTCTTTTCTAGATCAAAGTATGTGCTATTCACATGTATTAACATCTTGAATTGGCATAGTGGGCTTGCAAGATGTGGATCCAAGTCTCTTTTGTATTCTTTAAGTTCATTACAGCTTAAAAACTGGAATGGTTGAAATGTGTACAAATATTCCTACATTTCTTTATTAAATACACTGTTCTTTGAGAAAATAAGGTATCTTTAATAAAGTGAAGTTTTGAACAAAACAAGAAAAACTTGTGTATGCTGCTAAATCAGTTCCAAGTTTTTCATGTTATATGCTCCATCTCGAAGAATCATTGATTATGTTAGGAGGAATTTCCCAATTATTCACCGTAATTTCAAACTCATACTGATTTTAATTCCAGAATGCGAACCTGGGAAATACTTGCAATTGAGTACACAATTTTTGCAAACTCGCTGGTAAGCCAGAGTGCGGTTAAAGAAATAAATGAGTCGTTTGAATATTTAGCTTCTCTATTATCTGTAGTAAATGATATCTGATCACCCTTAATAATTTCTCGAATACTGCTGATCTCAATTTCCTGTATGAAGTTGGTAAGATTTCTCTTACAAATATTTGTCTACTAGGAATAAGGAATTTTTTTTCTTTATATTTTCTGTTGAAGATGGCAATAAGTTCTATGAATCCTTTTTTTCTTCTGTGACTGTGAATGGTTGGTTACTCATTGCGATAAAATTCATTATTTTCTTTGATTTGGGGTCATTTTGATATGCTAAATCTTTTTTGGGGGAAACTCTCATCAAAACTCACTTATTTCACGGCTTGGATCTATTGTCTTTTGTTTCTAGAAAGTACCAAGACTCCCTATTTATATTTAAATTTTTGGACTT
>JABUQX010122148.1:0-10000 GCA_015478945.1 Trachelipus rathkii | reverse complement strand
GATCTATTGATCTATTGATCTTATTGATCTATTGATTATTTGATCTATTGTCAGGTAAGTTCTTTATTACACTGATCACGAATATATGCACGTAAACAAAGTTTTCACACTAAATAAATCAAACATAGCATATCTGAACTAAATATAATGTACAATGCAGCCTGTAAAGCATCTTAAAACAGGAATTAAACGGCTAACGTTAACAGAGTTCCACACTTAACAACAGTAAAGTAACTAACACAACATCCAAAAACGTAACCTATTCACACTTTTTCAAACATATCATTAACATATCAATGTTAATTTCACATTAACATGGTAATATTTAACAAAGATTTATCATATCCTAACCTAACTTGTGTAATGAACTAAGAATAAATGACACACACACACACACACACACACACACACACACACACACACACACACACACACAATTTCAGAAAAGATGTCACACGAACATTAAATGTTTTATGTAAGGGTTAATAATTAATAACTTTTTATTTAACATGTTTATTATTCAGAATATTTGTACATGGAAAAAACATTAAACATTATACATTAGACATAGATAAATATTTATAATATATTAAATGGAAATTAATGTACCCTTATAACCATATGATGCAGTGCGACATGAATTTTTAATAAGGAATCGCTTATCCGGATGTGTGCTTGGACCTTTAGTACTCAACAATACTAACCTCCATATTTTCCATTGCTGAAAAGTATATTAGGCCACACTGTAACAACAACCCTCCTCTTGCTCCTTCCGTGTAAATTAGCATTAGGATTCTGTGACTCGTCTATTCGTGCAGCTTTTTTATGAGGTAGATCATCGTCTCGTACATCATCTTTATCAACATTATCAAATTGTATTTCATTCATTGCCTTCACTGTAACATCATGGCTTTTGATATCATTGTACAATGACTCATCGTTACCTATACTATTTTCAGAGCAACGATCATACGTTAACTTTAAAAAATTTTCAAAATTAATAGTATCCTTTGTATCTTTATTGATTGTAAGACCTTTGGCTTTTACAATATATTTTATATTCCCATCTGCAGTTCTTATTCTAACAGCATAAGATTTAGGTCCAGTACACACAAAGGAGTCGGCGTATGCCTCAGAACCGTAATCTGCTATTTCATCTGTTAGTTCACCTAAAAAGTTTCCTGTTTCAATAACTTCATCGTTTTCTCCAGCGACAAAAATACAAGAGTCTGTATCGCAGTACAATGCCCTTTGTTTGACTTTGTTAAGTAGTTCGTATAATTTTATACGTGCATATGCAGTCGTAAACGATGCGATAGGAATATTTGTAGCAGTTGACGTGCGTTCGGCTAGTGCATTTTTGACAACTGTTACAACATATTTACAGCCTATTGGAATAACGCTAGTGACTTCATTGTCACATTGATTGATTAGTTCCCATACTTGTTTATCACTAGTACATACTACATCTCCTCTTGTGGGCGTATTTTGTGCAAATTTTCCCAAAGAGAATTGAGACATAATTTAGCAATGAACCGCATCCCAGGGTTTTTCTTGATATTGTTAATATCAAGTTCGACACCTTCCTTTTCTCTGAAAAGACGGACAAACTCTTTAAGTTTTTCCTCGAAATCAGGATCGTCTTCGTGAATATTATTTGGTGGTCCTGATGCCTCTGTTTTTATTTTTAAGAAGTGGTTCACATATCCTTCAAATAAAAACTCCTTCTCTTTAAACGACCAAACTTCAAATATTTTAATTATTTCGTACCCCATCTCTAATGCTAGCTGAATTTCAGGTGTTGTGTATACACCTTCAATAGCACGTTCATTCTTATCATGATTGCATTTCGCACAATTTTCTTCAACACATATTTACACAGGGTGGAAAAATATTCAATGTATTTTTGGCTCGTTAAGCGAGGGACGGGGATGTATAAATTCTTGAGGAGGAGAATCTTAACGTAAGCTGCACCGAAATATTTATCATTGATACCATTCTTAAATGATTCAATGTCTGGTACTTTATCACCTATTAGTTTTTCAGGCGGGCCACAAGGGTATTTCATTCGTTTCTGAACATAAGGGTAAAGTGATGTATAGTCTAAATACATGATCTTCTGTCCTCTAGTTGGAGGATAGTAATGTACGAATGGTTCAGTGCGGCCTCCAAACAATGAATTGTCTATTATGAGTCTGTTGTTAACAACATCATTGCTAAGACGTTGAATATAATCGCTAATGCTTATGTTTTCATCGGTATGATCAGGATCTTGAATGAATTGGGTCTTTTGTACCTTCCATTCACATTCCCACACACGTACTACATTAAACCCGGCTTCTTTATACCTATCTTCTTGTTTCATGGTGAGATTGTAGCGGTCAACAGCCGAGACGTTATGCAGCATCCCTTTTCCTTTATTGCAGTCTTTATGTCCATGCCATGCACAACCATGGTATAGGAAAGCAGTTTTCACTCCTTTTACATAACCAAACCCGTCAGGGTAAAGCCACTTGTTCTTAATTTTAAACCCTTTCTCTCCACCGTTGCGAGCGTGCCTTATGTCTATATTGTTCAATTTTTCCTGATACATAAGCCAGCGAATTGCTTCATAGGTGAAAGGTTTAGGGTTCTCTCGACCTAGAATAGTGATTTTTTCATCAGGCATAAAAACATTTTTATAAAGTGTAAAGCATAAAGATGCAATTGTTGTGTTGTTATCTAGACAATCTATATCAAATTCTTTAATGAAGCTACCTCTAAACTTCTCAAAACATTTTCTTAGTATATTAACATCTTGGGCACAGTACTTTTCACATTCTTCATAAATATTGTATTCTTTGTCTATAAACTTATTATAGTACTCTTCAAATTCTTGTCTTTCATTTGTTGACATTTTATCTACTTCGAAGAATTTCTTATCAGGAATAGGTCCTTTATAATTCAATGTATCTTCATTTAAAAATGTATAGGGAAAGAAACCCTTGGAATTGTCTTTTTCACTGAACCCTGCATTTAGGCAAGCTTTTCAATGCACATGGTGTTTGAAAAGCAATGTTCCCTGAAGACCTATATTTCCATTCGAACATTGAAATGATCTTATTGCTCTTTTTTAGGACCTTCTGCTGATAGATTTCTGAAACTTGGGTGTTCAGTAATGTGGCATATACGAAACTGGTGATCAAAATCTCCTTCCGCCATTATGTGCACAACCATCACTATTTGACTCAGATTTTTCTCGAAACTCCCATCAGAAGTCTAGTAAATTGATTTACATGGCGTTTTTTCGGTCTCTATTTAAATGTTCTTGTTCTTGGACCACAATGTGAACATATTTGTTCACCTTCCATCTGTGCACATTTCGCATATCATCTGACATACCAGTAAATAAGGACGCAATTCTATTATTCTTCTTCCTTTATCATCATAACCTTTATCTTCCTGGTATGTCTCGATATCATAGTAACATGTATAAACCACCGGATCCGTATCTTTCTTCTTTTTAATTTTCTTTTTCATGTAGCATACATGATATTCGTCTTCTTTAGGCTCGTATAATGTACTGCATGTTTTGCAATAGCTTTGTGCAATCGTGTTTGAAACTACCTTTACGATCAGCCTTTATTTGCTCAAGAAGAGTGTCAAATTCTTAATTTCTTGCACGTACTTATTATCCTGATGTTTTTTAAAACAGAATGCATTATAAAATTCACGATTACATCACGACATTCATGGAATATACCATCGTGTTCAAATGAGCCTTGACACTTTATCGTATAGACACTGTCTACATCCATAATGTTCACAGGTCTAATTTATGTGCTTATTATTACTGTGGAAGTGTAACAATAAGTGCCAACAGATACCATTCTATATGGCACTTGTTTTCTTGGTATTCTCAAAACATAACTTTAACTTATCTTCTGTTATAGCATAATAATGATTTACTCCGTCGTGGCCTATAATGTATAAAGGGTCATTTCTGTTCTCGTTAGATGGATTATAAAGTATTTTTACTCCATTACCTTCAGGACCAAATACAACTATACGGCATTTTTCGATATTCTCGATTTTTTCAAAATCAGTTACTATGAAAGAATCTGTATATTCCATACCACATTTTTTAGCTAATGCTTCTGCCTCATTCTCAATTGTATACGAATGGATACCTCTGGACTCTACACATTCTCTCGTTATTTTCCTAAACAGAACAACAGCTTTGAAGGCACAACCTACAGCACCTTTCTCTAGATGAACTTTACTAATGTAACGATGTTTGAAACTAAGATTTTGTGGCTCGAATGCATCGGTTTTACAGTCATCGCCTTTGCCTTTAGCTATCATGAACACAGTTGCTACTACTTTGAATTTGGTAAAAGATGCCTTGTCACCGGACTGGAATGATCCTTCCAAGCGTCTCATTATCTCTTTCACCCCAATATTGTCCATTATATCCCTGTAACTGATATTTACATAATATTTCCGGTCAGGTGACTGATCATCGCCAAAAGTGAAGTTAATTCCAACCCTCATACGGGCCCTGTCATAATCTAAGTCTTGTAATACAACATTAATGACTTCACTCACAACCATTTCAAACGAGGCTTCAAGATCTCTTGGTCCATGGAAAAAGTTTTCGTCAATAACCTTAACTTCATAGGTATGACGTTCCATTGACTTTTTAAGTTTCTCTACAGAGATGTGCGTTATGTCCGTTATAGTGGTCTTTCTCTTCTTATTACCGGCATTCATCATCGAAGGGCTAGCCTGGAATAAATAATCATTATTATTATTTATGATGCATTATGCAATTAAATTCAAGTTTTCATGCTATTTAGGTCATTATATCAATAATATATTAGTTTAACATAGTATTTCTCATAACATATATTAAATATATTTATCCACACAACAATAGCAACATACCATTTTAAAGGGTGCGATGATGACGTCACGTAGGATGCTTTTTACTCAAATGTATAGCTGTATATTCAACACGTTTCTGGAAAAGAATAATTTTTTTAGATATGTGCATATATCATTTTCCCTTTATTCTTTAATTAATGATGTTTTTAATTACCTTACGTTGATAATTATGGACCAGATGTATTACAATGTTATTTTTAAATGAGAAAATATATATATTAAAGAAAAAATCTTACCTAGCTGAATAAGTATTGATTTGAAAAATCCTCATGTGTAGATATAAAAAAAACTTGGCTAATGATACAACAGGATCCAACGAAGGTGTCTTAAAGTGTTGATCGTAAGAGCTCTTGATTATGAATGACCCATCGAGTAGCTCGCTGATTTATATACAACTCAGCTGCCCAAATCTATACAGTGTTGCCAAATAACCTCTGTATGATGCATTGTTGCCAAACCTACCAGTTTGTTTAATAAATATAATAAGTATTGCATCACTTTATGTAAATGGTTATAGCATAAAATCATTTTCATGTTTCGAGTTGATTTTTTCTGGGGAAAAAGGGGCGGAGCACTAAAAAGAGATTAGCCTAAAAAATATTTCAGGTTTTTACTATTGCGTAATTGTTTGTGTGTGTGTGTGTGTGTGTGTGTGTGTGTGTGTGTGTGTGTGTGTGTGTGTGTGTGTGTGTGTGTGTGTGTGTGTGTGTGAGTTGTGTGTTGTGTGTGCGTGTGTGTGTTGTGTGTGTGTATGTGTGAGTGTGTCATTTATTCTTAATTCATTACACTACTGTTCACATAACTGATTCTGTTCTAACATGTACATATCGTCAATTGCATTGCATCTTGCAAAGATAAACCGTTTTTCTAAATGTTGAAGAATAACATTTATATTTTCAAATCTCATTTTTCTTTTTATAAAACGTTCACAAATATTAAATTTTTTTTTTCTTAGTTAAGAAACATATCTGTTACTATTTTTTTTTATAACTTTTTATTTTACATTTATACTTTGTGTTTAATTTTATTATTTTAAGAATTTATTTTTTATTTTTTTTATTTTTTTAAATTTTTATTTTTCTAACTTTTATTTTTTATTTTATTTTTTATTTGTTATTTTTTTTTTATTTGTTATTTTTCCATTTTTATTTGTTGTGATAAATTTTAGTTAAATATTACCATGTTAATATAAATTAACATTGTTATGTTAGAGATTGCTTGACAAAGTGTGAATAGGTTACGTCGTTGTATGCTATGTTAGTTACTTTACTGTTGTTAAGTGTAGAACTTTGTTAAGGCATGTCAGGTTTGTCGTTGTGTATTATATTCATAGTTCAGATGGTACTAAGTAAGCTTTATTAATATGGATAAACTTTTGTTACGTCAACATATATTGATTGATCTTTGTATAAGGAACTTGATTATTAATTTCTTATGTTATGTTTATCAAAATGATACTCGATGTGACTTGACCAATAGATAATAGATCAATATATCAATATGAACAGGAGGGTGGTAGGGAGGGTGGTTTGAATTACTGATTTTACTGATTTAGGGTATGTAAAAACGTTACAAATTTATAGTAAAAATTTTGACTTAAATCAATAGATCAATATAGATCATATAGATCAATTAGATCAATAGATCACAAGCTGGCAGGGAGGGGTGAGTGGATGGTTGGTTTGATTTTACTGATTTACTGCTTAGGGTATGTACTATGTCACATTTTAGTTAAAAAAATTTCTCGTGATATCAATAGATCAATAGACAATAGATCAATAGATCAAATAAGTATCAATAGATCAATATGATCACCAACTGGCAGGAGGGTGAGTGGAATGCGTGGTTTGATTTACTGCCTTAGGTATGTAAAACATGACAATTAGTAAAAATTGACCTTAATCAATAGATCAATAGATCATTAATGGGAGATCAATAGATCCAATAGATCAAAAATCATAGAATCAATAGATCATGGAGAGAGGGGTGGGGATGGATTGGTGGTTTGATTTACTGATTTACTGCTTTAGGGTATTGTAAAACATGACAATTTTAGTAAAAATTGACCTAATCAATAGATCAAGTAGATCAATTAGTATATCAATAGACAATAGATCACAAATGGACAGGAGGTGAGTGGATGGTGGTTGAATTTTTACTGCTTACGGTATGTAAACATGACAATTGTTAGTAAAAAATTGACCTTAATCATAAGATCAAATAGATCAAGACAATAGATCAATAGCATTCAATTAGATCACAACTGGACAGTGAGGCGTTGAGTGGATTGGTGTTTGTTTACTGATTTTACTGCTTTATAGGGTATGTAAAACATGACAATTTTAGTAAAAAATTTGACCTTAATCAATAGATCAATAGATCAATAGATCAATAGAATCAAAGATAAATAGATCAAATAAATCACGGACAAATGGACAGGAGGGTGAGTGGGAAAGAGACGCTGTTGATTTTACAATTTATGGCCTTTAGGGTATTGTAAAACATGACATTTAGTAAAAAAATTTGACCTTAATCAATAGCTCAATAGATCATAGA
Organism: Trachelipus rathkii; assembly: GCA_015478945.1. Taxonomy (NCBI): domain Eukaryota; kingdom Metazoa; phylum Arthropoda; class Malacostraca; order Isopoda; family Trachelipodidae; genus Trachelipus; species Trachelipus rathkii. The sequence continues at coordinate 2,518 of JABUQX010122148.1, read as the reverse complement.
TCAAAATCAATTAGATAAATAGATCACAACTGGACAGAATGGTTGAAGGTGGGGTGAGTGGTTTGATTTACTGATTTACTGCTTTAAGGTATGTAAAAACGTAAATTTTTACGTTATAAACATGAAAAGTATAAAAAAAATTTAACAAAACAAAAAGTTTTAAAGAAATAAAAAAAAATTTAAAAAAAAAGTAGAAAAAAAAAATTAAAAATTAAATTTAAATTAAAAAATTAAAATTAAAAAGTCTAAAATGAATACTATTAACTTTCTGTTTTAAATGTATAATAAAACTTTCAAAAAAAAAAAAAAAAAAAAATTTAGAAAAGTAAATTTAAATAAAAAAAAAAAATAAAAATGAAAAAATAAAAAAAAAAAATAAAAAAAAAAAATAAAGTTAGAAAAAATAAATTTAAAAAATAAAAAATAAAAAAATAAAAATTAAAATAATAAAATTAAACACAAAGTATAAATGTAAAATAAAAACATAAAAAAAATAGTAAACAGTATATGTATGTTTCAACTTAGGAAAAAAAAATTATATTAGTTAAAGTTTATAAAAAGAAAATGAGATTTGAAAATATAAATGCTATTCTTCAACATTTAGAAAATAAAGGTTATCTTTGCAAGATGCGATGCAATTGACAATATGTACATCTTAGAACAGAAACAGTTATGTAAACAGTAATGATCTTGTATTATTAAATGAATGTTTACTAACTCAACACCACAGTGGCTCCAGCACCGGTGACCACTACCAACTCTGATCCTATCCTCCTTCCTCATTCTTCTTCCATCTTCCTTTCCTCCTCCTTTCTTCCTTTCTTCTTCTTCTTCTTCCTCTGTTTTGCATTCCATGCATTTCTTCTTCTTTTTTTTCAGGAAGGGACCCACCTCGGGGGGTCCTGACGCCGAAGCGAATCCGACTCCAACCCCGTCTCCGTCTCCGACTCCGAGTCCTCAACCCAGCCTCCAAGTTTCAGTCTTCTACGATCATTTTTAATTTTTACGGGGGGCAGCGTCCCCCCCCCTTACGGGGGGACGCAGAGGGACGTAATCTCGTCTCCGACGAGATTACGTCATCATATAGCCCACATCCAAATTTCAGTCCGATTCGTTATTAAGACCTAACATGGTATTTCAGGACGAATTTGACCTTGGCGCTAAGGGGGCTGCACCCCCTTAGGGGTGACCAAGGGTCACCAAAACTCACCTGTGGTCAACCTGTTCGATGTGGGAATTCGTTAAGTTCTAATCTTTTACTCGGAAAAAGGAAGCAAAACATAGGGCTCGTTACGTTTTATTTCACCTTCGCTTTGGGGGCAGCACCCCCTTTCAGGGGGTGCATCTGGGTCACCCAAAACTTCGCGGTGATCAGTTTACACACACATAATCATATACCAGTTTGAAAGCGATAGCTCTATTCCTTCATATCGAAAAGGGTGGGTTCTGCCAGGTGGCACCAATACTACAGCGATTAATCGAATGTTATATATAAATAATTTTCTTTCGATTACATTTCAGTGCAAAAATTCCAACGCAGAGCACGTAGAAAGGGACGATTTAAAGATTCGATTCAGGGTAATCGATCAGATAAATCGATTGGGAACCATCAAAAAATGATCTATCGATCATTTAAAACCATCTAGGAACCAAAAAGCCCCCTTTGGGGGGCTCCGCCCCCCTTTTGGGGTTAAAATCCTTGAGTTCAGTCTCAGAACCTCGGAAGTCGGTCTTCCAGACCTTAAATTCGGTCTCACCGACCTTAAAAACCCTAGGCTTGACACGTCAAGCTTGAAAAACCAATGTTGCAAAATGTTGCTTGTCACATTTGCAACATTGCATGCAACATCCGGTTGCAACTTCCGGATGTCAGTCTGGCTGCTAGTTTCCCCCCCTATACTACTATATATATATATATATATATATATATATATATATATATATATATATATATATATATATATATATATATATATAATATATTTATAAATATAATAATTTATACTATATATATATATATATATATATTATATATATATATATATATATATATATATATATATATATATATATAATATATATATATATATATATATATATATATATATATATATATATATATATATATATATATATATATATCCGCCGAGAGCCAGCACGGTCCCTGGGGCAATCCTGTTACCGGGCCCCTAAATACGAAAGGTTATTAATAAATACACATTTATACAGGCGAATTTATATTATATATATATATATATATATATATATATATATAATAAATATTATATTATATATATAGTATATATATAATAGTATATATATATATATATATATTATATATATAATATTAAAGTGGTGTCTTTCATGCTCTGCGACTATCAAAGAGTAATGATACCGAAAATCAATGTTTTGGCCAATGTTGCCTCACATCAATGGTAAGACTGATTCAGTTGGGATGCCGATATATGTATTTTTTAAAAAAAAATATCGATATATCGATATATCGCCTAAGAAAAAA
>JABUQX010122147.1:32500-53184 GCA_015478945.1 Trachelipus rathkii | reverse complement strand
GGTATTGCTCGTTCAGTTCCTGGAATTTGAATTGGTGCAGCTTAGTTCGCATTTATCATTGAAAACGCTTTTACGCGTTTCGTGCGCCACTTCAGCCAGTCTGCGACTTCAGCTGGCAATCGGAGGTATATGTCTTGCGAGATTCTTTCACAAACTTCTTGAGGTAACTTCAGAGTGAAGAGGATCGCCACTCTCCCAAATCTACTTCTGGGATAAATGCTAATGATGCCTTGAGGTTAATAGCGCAAACAAACAACAACTTTTCCAATAATGTTTATTTTCAAACCACTACCTCGATTGCCTAAAAGTGCAAAAAAAAAAATGAAATCAATACAAACGCAAAGAAAATTTTAAAATACATCATAAAAAAAAATTAAAAATAAAAGAAATTTATTCATAGAATATAAAAGTAATATGAACATCCCCAACAAAATTAAGCTATTAATAAAGACCCATTTTTCCCAAAAACATATTTCCAAGTCCTCCTCTTGTATTCATTATAAATAACAAAAAAAATAAAAATTACAATTTCTCAACACTTCATCTTGTCTCAGTTACCCTAATAAAAAAATTACAAAATTTTTCAATTTTTCATCGTGATTCAATAATAATAAATAAAAAGATTTCAATGACTTTTCAACTCATCTGGTTTCGACAAATACTAAAAAAAATTACAAATGACTTGTTCTTTCCAACTCGCCATCCAGATTCAATAAAATTACTAATAAAAATATTTCAAATGACTTTTCAACTCATCTTGTTTCAACCATACAAAAAAAATTTACAAATGACTTTTTCTTTCCAACTCTTCATCTAGGTTCAATAAAAATACTAATAAAAATATTTCAAATGACTTTTCAACTCACTTGTTTCAACCATACAAAGTACGAGGACCATAAATACATGTATGCAAAACGTTGTTAATAATAAATTACATAACCCTGCATTACATATCATAGCGTATAAAATGACCATTTTATTGCAAGGAGGATATACCAATTTCAACCTCCTATGAAACACAACCTAAATCTACATTCTTAGTGTACATACCATCCTCTCATATACGATGAGGATATCCTTAAAAAAAATGTATAAAACTTACATAATATCTCCCTCAAAACTTGGAGGGAAAAACCTATTAAAATGTATTCAAAAGAAAGAAATTTATACATACAACTTAAATAATGCATCTCTCAAAACTCAGAGAGAAATAAAAAATTTGTGTTTAACATAATACACACTAGAAAGTTATAAAAAAATATTTCAAAGAAAAAGCGTACCATCCTAAATACATAAACTGATTGCATAATATACATTCAAAAATAATAATAACCTCCTGAAACTTATAGAAAATACAATATTAAAAATATTTCAAAGAAAAAGAATATCATCCTAAAGACATAAATTGATTGCATAATATACATTCATAAATAATAATAACCTCCTGAAAACTTATAGAAAATACAATATTAAAAATATTTCAAAGAAAAAGAATACCATCCTAAAGACATAAATTGATTGCATAATATACATTCATAAATAATAATAACCTCCTGAAAACTTATAGAAAATACAATATTAAAAATATTTCAAAGAAAAAGAATACCATCCTAAAGACATAAATTGATTGCATAATATACATTCATAAATAATAATAACCTCCTGAAAACTTATAGAAAATACAATATTAAAAATATTTCAAAGAAAAAGAATACCATCCTAAAGACATAAATTGATTGCATAATATACATTCATAAATAATAATAACCTTATTAATATTTTTAAAAATCCATCTACTCAAAATGCTGTTCAAAACTCAGTCATAATAATAATAATAATAATAAAAGTAATATAAAAATACAGCCTCTCTCTTTTTCACTCGCTGGCGATAAAATAATAATAATAATAATAATTTAAAGATAACTTTCAGATCACATTCGCGTTCAGTTAAAATAGTGATAATATAAAAATGGTAATTCATAACTGATGTTCACTTTGAGAGAGGAAAACAAATATTAAAGTCCTCAAAGTAACTTTGAAAAAAAATTTGGCCATGACCCTGAGGCGCCCATCCGAAGGTCATCTTCAAATAAGGGTGTTAGACTTATTTGAAAATGTGATTTCAAAAGAAAATATAAATTTATAATAATTCTAATAATAAAAACTTTTTGCCAACAGGGCTTTTTCCCCCGGGACATAGCTACCCAAATTAAGGTAAAGGGAAATAATAATAATAAAATAACTTACTTTTCCATCATTGTCTAAAAATATTTTTACATATAAACAACTTTCACTTTTGGAGTCTCAACAAGAATAAAAACTTAATAATAATAATAATTATATAAAAAAGAGACTTTCAAACACATTTCCCCGATAGCTTAAAATCTTTCGCTTTTTTTTTTTTTTTTTTGTATTTAATACTAACACTAATGAAATAATAATAATAATAAAAAAACTTTCACAAGCACCTATCCATTAAACGTTCAAGAAAATATATCTATTAAACTAATAATAACTAAAAAAAACATTCACAACACATATTCATTCCAGTATTAGGCCCCACGAAAAACACGGAGCAAACCAGAATGCTAGTCTTAGCCTATATCGCCGAAAAACGATTAGGCCTGAGTTTACTACCAAAAATGATATTGTGGTAAATTTTGTTTTTAACCAAACCTTCCCTAAATGAACTTTTCCTGAAAAGTTGCAGTTTGTAAGGAATATTAAATAAAATGTGCAAGAAAATATGACTCACCAGTTGAACGCATAAATATTGGGAAGTGGAACAATACACATGTGATCAGAACTCACGCATAAGAAAAGTGATTCCTCATGGCGAAAAGTTTGCCGGCGTGGGGAGAATAAAAAGGGGGGGGGGTGGAGTTGGTATTCCCTTAAAATTGGGGGAGTCTCTCAATACACTAAGGCTTTGAGATATACGTGGGAAAATGGGGGAAAGCATCGGAAGACGCTTGCTAGCCAATCAAAAACTGGAGAAGACAAATGAAGGGGGGTGAGATTTATCTATATATATTTTTATATATTTAAATAAAATTTTAGAGCTTTGAGAGGAAGAGGCAAGTTTTTCCTTCAAAAATAACTAATAAAATTAATTTTTATATATATATATAGAATCATTACTCCTTATATATATATATATATATATATATATATATATATATATATATATATATATATATATATATATATATATATATATATATATATATATATATATATATATATATATATGAATATTTATTCCATATATATATCTATATATATACTTATAACATATACATATATATATATATATATATATATATATATATATATATATATATATATATATATATATATATATATATCTTTACTCTCTCTCACCTCATGTATGGAAATATATAAGGAGGAAAAAGGAAGATTTATTTAAAGTTCCTAACGTAGGAGAAAAAAAAAAAGTTATTGAACAGTTTGGAAGGAGGATGAATGAGGGACTTACAAAGGGAATGGAAGCTCTTCTGGAGGAGCGCGAAAGGTTAGAATGAGAATAAGGGAATCTGCTGCTTAGAATAATGAATAGGGATGGTGCTTTTGTAACTGATGAAGTAGATGTGAGAGGAGTGTGGAAAGAAACACTTCGAAAATATGCACAATATTAACAGTAATGAAGAGGTGATAGTGAATGTGTGTGTGTTTGATGATGTAAGAAGGAAATAGGTATTTTGGGGATGAGGTTATTAGTAAGGAGGTAATGGGTAGAGTGAAAAAGTTGAAGAATGGTAAATCCTGCAGGTATAGATGAAATTAGTGAAATGATCAAGAACAGGCAGAGATGGTGATTGATTGGATTTGGAAGTTATGTAATAAACTTTTATGAAGGGTATAGTTCCAAGGGATTGGAGGAGAGGCGAGGTAATAGGTACTTATATAAAAATTAAGGGAGAAAGAACTGTAGAATTATGGGGAACCAGTTTACTGAGTGTTGTAGGAAGGCACTTATGCTGAGGCTTATTTTGAGGGTCGAAAGAGTGCGTCAGTGAGCTGAAGGGACTGGTGGTGAGTGAACAAGGTGTTTAGGAGTGATAGAGGATGTGTATTGGATCAAATCTTTACATTGAAACAAACAATTGTGAGAAAATGAGGAGAAGAAGAATAAATTGTATTTTGGTTTATGGATTTGGCTTTGAAACCATGATAGAGTTAATAGGGAGCGTTATGGCAGGTGTGGCTAGTGATATATGGTGTTGGTGAGTGAGCTTCACCCGTGGAATCAAAAAGTATGTGTGACTATAGTGAAGCGTGTGCAAGGAATAAATAGTGTCAATGGTGATTGGGTTAGGATTAATAGCCGAGTAAGACAGGGTTGTGTTATGTCTCATTGGTCATTCAATTTGTATATGGATGGGGTTATGAAAGAATTCAAGGTGGGGATGGCAGAAATGGTGTTAGAATGGTGGAGAATGAAGAGAGTGGAGGGGTGCCCTACCTATTCTGTACGAGATGGGATTTGGTTTTGTGCCTTGAATCTGAAGAGAGTTTGAAGGATTGGTGAGATTTGGCAGGGGTGTGTAAAAGGAGGGGCTTGAAAGTAAGCGTGGATAAGAGTAAGGTTATGGTTGTGAGTGAGGACACTTCTCATGTGAAGTCATGTTAGATGGTGACAACTGGAACAAGGTGTCTGAGTTTAATATTTAGGGTATATGTTGGATGAGAAGGGGGAACGGACGATGCAGTGTGTAGTAGGAAAGTTGTGAATGGAAGGAATGTGGCTGGTGCAATTCATCGTTGGTGAATGTAAAGGGACTAAGTCTTGAGTGTGCTAGGGTGCTTACATGAGGTATGTTGTTACCTGTGTTGTTGTATAGTAATTAGAGACGCTATGGTCTGGAATAAGTATAGATCTAAAGTTCAATGTGTTCAAAGATGGACAATCTTAGGGGTGTGCTAGGTGTGAGAGGAGTGAAGGCTGAGAATGAGCAATGAGAAGTGGTATTGATTGTGAAAGAAAGGAGGATAGTAGAAGGAAGGAAATAAATAAATCTTCTATTGGGATGGTTTGGATTCTCTCAGAAGATGATATTAGTATCAGTGAATTGGATATAATGGATGTATATTAGCTGAAATATGTTGAGATTTATTGACATGAAGCTCTTAGAAGGGCAAAATGATTCAGATAGTGAACGATGTTTACAAAAGAGGAGAAAAGCTCTGGAGTTTGGGCAGAAGTGAGAGAAAAGAAAGATGTATAGCTGAGTGAATAATAAAGAAATTAGCAGGGGAGATGGTTGTGCATTTTTCAGAATAGGGGATGAGCTATTAGTGATCACCTCGAGTAGAGAGGATCAATATCCATGACTTTAAGGTGATTTTTCAAAACTGTGACCAGTTCTCCACTAATTACAACATTTCAAGAGGAGCCAGGCAGGAAGCTTCCAGGAAGGCTTACACCTCATAACTTATATATGTTCTTCTTTAGCTTTCTTTCAGTGCCAGTTGCTTTGCCACTCTAAGCCTAACAGGAAGGAAAATCAGAAGGAAGATGCAAGAAGATACTTATATGTATATATATATATATACTTATATATACCATACTTTATATATCTTTCATATTCTATATATATATACCATATAGTAAGTAAATTTTTCACATTTTAACTCAATTATAAATAAGTGTAATTTGTTATAGGAAAAAGTAGATATTTACAAAACTTCTTGGAAGGCAGAAGAACCACTGAACATACTATATATATCTTTACATAGGTTTCTGGCCTTATACAGTCAATCTTCCTCTCTATCATTTCTACTCAAGAACAGTATATGCTCATACTACCTATCTTTTATCTCCGGATTTTTATGGAAGGAAGAATTACTGCAGATATTTCCCTTTACCTTACAAGGTATTTATAAAGGTACTCTTATGTATATATATATTATATATTATATATATATTTTTCTATATATATATATATATATTTTCTTATACTTATATATATATATATATATATATAATACTTTCTATTTATTATATATTATCTATATTATATATATATATATATATATATATATATATACTATTGAGGAATCTCTTTCATTTATAAATCTTGAATCTGTTAAAATATAATATAATCAATATTAAGATTTTTTTTTTTTTGAAATATTTTTATTCTTTTAAAAAGAGTTACCCTCGTAAATTTAGGTATTCAATTATTGGTAAATTTTATAATTCTTTTAACTTCTAAAAACATTTTATAAATAAATAATCTTATATTTAAGACATTTCCTTAAAGTATTTGAAATTTCTTGTTCATTTATATTTTAAATATTTCATTTCTGTTTTCTACAGACCCTCATTGGTGTGTTGCTGATGAAGGTGAACAAGGTTCAAAGTGAAAAGTTCTGGAAACTTAGACCTTTTAGTCGGTAACTTTTGATCAAGCCATTAAAGAGAATTGTCAGGATTACCTTAGTTGTAGATATTGTAATTTTACTTTTGAAAACAAAGATATTGTAAAGCCTATGATCGAAGACACATGAAAAGAAAGCTTGTGCGATCACTGCAGTTATGAAAGTAATCGCAAAGGTAGACTTAAAACGTCATCTGCTAATTCACAGCAATTTGAAATTATTTAAATGTTCTGAGTGCAGCTATGAATGTAATCAGAAAAATAGCTTAAAACGTCATCTGCTAACTCATAGCAATTTGAAATTATTTAAATGTTCTGTGTAAAGAGCTATGAATGTAAAAACAGGGCAATTTAAAAACTCATCTGCTAACTCACAGCAATTCTCCCCCGGAGAACTGTCTGCGTTGTCGACGCGGGGGGGCCCAGGGAGACACGGTGAGGCGGAAGATATACCGCCCCAGATGTGTCTTCCTGCGAAAAGGCAGTAGACATGAAGCCACAAAATGTGGTGGATATTACTGGAAACTATCCATGGCAGAAAAAAATAAAAATATTAAGTGCCAGGAACTCGGAAGACCTGGTGCCGGCCCTACCCCATTTTTAGAGGGAGATGAGGGGGGACGGAGCTCTGATGAGCAAATCAAGTTATCCCTCCCCGGAAATAGAAAAAATACACCAGTAAGGTGTGGGACTATAACACCTAATTCCCCACTTCCACCTGATGAATCGTCAGAGAGGCCTAAGGCTTCTCCCGACTCATCAAAACATCCAAAAATCCAAAAAAAAAGATGCAACCCCTACAACCGTAGAGGTGGTGAAAGATTGGAATATACGGTGGAAGAAAAAAAAGAGATATTCTGGTGCGTAACATACGGAAGACACAAGGTGTTCCCAAAAAAAGGGACAACTAAACGAACAAGAAATATGTTGGAACAACGAGGTGAAATAGATAAAATCAAACTGGAAAGAATACCGGATGCGAGATTTGCCAGTATTGCAACCAATATAAATAATAAAAAGACCCCGATAACACACGAACAGATAAAACAAATCGAGGAGGAAGTAGATCAATACGTGGGGAAGATGAACAAAATGGAGGGAGAAGAAGAATGGGAATGGACAAAGGAAAAGAACGAATACTTAATGGAAAGCTACTACATAGGTATGTTAATACCCGAAAAGGAAGGTAAAACGGACTTCTGGAAATATGTTGTGGATAATGAAATAATTGGTGCAAATGATGTTATGGAATATGAGTTTAATAAGAAATATACGGGGGTAGAAAGAAGGAAACTGATCGCCCAAAAACAGGCCATCATCAACTTTAATAAAGAAAGGAATCAAGGAGCAATAAAAAAAAAGAAAAGCTACGTTACCTACAAATGAAGACCTGAAGGAAATAGAACGTAGAGCAAAGGAGAGAATTAAGAATGAAATTCAGATTACACCAGAAATGATCGGAGATATTAAACAGAAAAATAAAGAGACACTATATCAAGGGAATAGAATAAAAACTGGAAAAAATACAGAAAAAGTTTAGAAGAACAAAATAAAATGACAGATAAGGAAGACTTAATAGATGGGGAGTTGGATGAGACAGAAATAGTAGGAGAAGAAATATCAGAGGCTGCTGAAATCCTAAACAAAGAAATAATGAACAGAACAGATAGTGAAAGTAATAATGATTCAGATACAGGAAGCCACTATGAAGAAACAGAGGAACAAGGTGATGAAGAGATTATTGAAAATGATAGAAATGAAAACGGAGATAGAATGCAGGAGGAAGAAGAGATGATAAACAAAATAGCACACTATAGAGATGAAGATATTTATACCAACATGGAAGATAGAAAAGGAATAAATAAAATAGATAATTGGATGAAAATAAATAAATATGCCGGGATAGCAAACAGGGTATTACCAAGATTACTACCTGAGAGATGCGATATCTCAGAAGTGAACAGGTTATATTATGCAACAGCAAGAGCAATAACAGATTTGATGGGGGGGAAAATATTTGAGAAAAATAGATCAAATGGAAGAAAGAAGGAAAAAAAACCGTCATGGGAAATTAGATTAGAGAGAGACATAGCGAGACTTAGAAAAGAAATATCACTGATAAAAGAATACGAAGAAGGAAACATCACAATAGAAAGTAAATTCAGACAGGCACAAAATATGATAAGAAGAAGCAGGGGCAGAAATCGAGTAACACACGCAATCAGCAGCAGAAAGCTAGAATTAGCAGCAAAAGCAAAAAGATTAAGCTCATACAAGAAAGAAGAACAAAGAAAAAGACAAAACAAAATGTACCAGACAGATAAAGGAAAGTTCTATAGAGAGTTGAGAGGTGAAAATATAAAAGTTGATAAACCACCTGAAAGAGACAGACTTGATGCATTTTGGAGGAGTATATATGAAGACCAACGAACACATAATGAAGAGGCGGAATGGTTAGAAACAACAAGAAGGAATCCCCAAATAGAAGAAATTAATGAGATGGAATTTGAACCACTAACCGAAAGGGAAGTGATGGAAATGATACGACGCACCAGTAACTGGAAAACACCTGGACCAGACATGGTGCAAAATATATGGTTAAAAAAAAATTACAGTACTAAGAGAACCTTTAACAAAGTGCTTCAACAGAATTCTGAACGGAACAGCTGAAATACCCGAGTGGATGACCAAAGGAGAAACAGTCCTTATCCCTAAAACAGGGGAAACACAAAACCCAGGGAAATATAGACCAATTACTTGTCTACCAACTATATACAAAATATTAACAGCAATTATTACAGAAAGAATATACAAACATACAATAGAAAATAATATAATAGCAGAAGAACAAAAAGGATGTAGTAAGGGAAGTCACGGGACAAAAGATCAATTGTTAATAAATAAAATGATCCTAGAAGACAGCAGACAAAGACAGAAGAACTTAAGCATGACTTGGATTGATTATAAAAAAGCATATGATAGTGTGCCGCACTCATGGATCAAAGAGGTATTAAAAAACTTGCTAACTCACAGCAATAATAAGATAAGAGACTTTATGGAAAAAGTGATGCAAATATGGAAGATCAATATTAAACTACATCACGAAAATGGTACGATACAAATAAATGATGTAAAAATAAGGAGAGGAATATTCCAAGGGGATTCCTTATCCCCATTGCTGTTTGTACTATCATTGAACCCACTGAGTTCATTGATAAATAACTTGCATAATGGATATAGAATAGGATCAAGAAATGAAAAGAAAGGAAAAAACATCTCGCATTTATTTTACATGGATGACATCAAACTATACTCCCCAAACAAACAACAAACAATTGAACAGATAGAGGTAGTTAAGAAGTTTTCAAGTGATATACAAATGGAGTTCGGACTAGATAAATGTGCGTTTCTGGAGTTGAAGAAAGGAAAAAGAATTGACAGTGGAAATATCAGAATAAACGACGAAATCATTAGACAACTAGAACAGGAAGACACCTATAAGTATCTCGGGATAGAAGAAAATGAAAAAATAGAACATAAGAAAATGAAGGAAAAGCTGAAGAAGGAATATGAGAAGAGACTGAAACTAATATTAAAATCTGAATTAAAATGCAAATTTAAGGTCGAAGCAGTAAGAACATTGGCAGTACCAGTGCTATCGTATGGGTTTGGAATAATTGATTGGTTCCAAGAAGATTTAAACAAACTAGATATTAAGACGAGAAAAATGCTCCACGCCCATAAATTGATATATAAGAACCAATGCCTGGCAAGAATGTATGTCCCCAGGGATCAAGGTGGAATGGGACTCCAGGAAATAGATGCAGTATATAGAGAGGAAGTGATCGGATTAACGACGTATATCGAAGAAAGTGATAGTAAATTCATCAGATGGGTGAAGGAGCACGAAACAGGGAAAGCGATGAGAACATCTTTAACAGCCAAAAAAAGTGATTACCTACGGAAGTATGATATCCCTAACGATAACTTAAAAATTCATCAGGTAACTCACAGCAATTCGAAAAGATGAAACACCTAAGAAATGAGCACAGAAAAGCAAGAAGAAAAAAACATGAAAATAATTGGAAGGAGCATGCATTTGCAAAGGAATACAAAAATATCATAGAACAGGTGTATATAGATAAAGAAAAATCGATAGAAGCAGTATGCAGGGGTAATCTAAGAAAAGAAGATGAAAGAACAATTGTAGGGGCACAGGACTTAGCATTACGAACCAATTGGTTCAAAGAGAGAGATAGAGAAGGAGAACATATCCAACAAATGCCGAATGTGTAAAGTATCTCCGGAAACAGTTAGCCATATATTATCAAGCTGTGACACACTTCTCGGTCGCAAGCACTACACCGAAAGACATAATACAATATGCAAATTAATCCATTTTAGAATTTGTGAAAAATACAAAATACCAATAGAAGCATCCAAATACTGGGAACACAACCCAAACGCAATAGAAGAAAATAACCACGCGCTAATACTATACGACTATAGCATTCCCACAGATGTACATGTAAGACATAACAAACCGGATATTGTTGTAAAAGATAAAAGAGAAAGAAAGGCATACATTATAGAGATAGGAATTCCATGGGACGGCAGAGTATCAGCATATGAAACTGAAAAGGAAGTTAAGTACCAAACTCTGAAATACTCATTACAAGGAATGTGGAATGACATTGATAGAGCAGAGGTTATCCCTGTGGTAATTGGAAGTATGGGAGTGATAAAAAAAAGCTTAAATCAATATATTGAAAGACTACCGGTGGAAGTAACAACGTTGGAGATGAGCTCCATTATAATACGACAGAGCGCCAGAATACTGAGAATGGTTCTTGGGTGTTAAAGAACCTGCCGGGACAACCATATGCGCTTAGGCCCGAGGTTCGGGCCCGCGCATTAAATGGAAAACCTTAAGAAAGGTGAAAAAAAAAAAAAAAAAAAAAAAAAAAAAAAAAAAAAAAAAAAAAAAATATTAAATTACTTAAATGTTCGGAATGCGACTATGAGTGTAAGCAGAAAAGATATTTAAGAAGACACATGCTTACGCATCAAAACATAAAATTATTTAAATGTTCTGAGTGTGACTATGAGTGTAATCAGAAAGGCAGTTTAAGAGAACACATGCTTAAACATGAAAATATTACATTATTTAAATGTGTTGAGTGTGTCTATGAGTGTAATCGGAAAGGAGACCTAAAAAAACACATGCTTAAACATGAACATATACATAAGCATTTATGGGATGAGAAAACCGGGTGCTTTAAAAACTACGTTTGAAGCGTTCTTTTTTGGGGACGTGGATGGCCTAGTGGTTAGAGCATCTGGTTGTTGTTAACTCAGCAACGCGGAGTCCAACGTTCGAATCCCGCTGACGAAGAGTAAAATCTTCTGTGACTCATTCATTTAATGGGCCTTGCTAGTCCTCCGAGCAATGAAAGTTCGATTCCCCGTACGTCAAACTGATTCGCTTACGCTGTTGGGCTGGTTTAAAACAGGACCAGTTCCGACGGGTCGGTGTCTCGGGCGAGGAATCTGAACAGCTCGGGGTGACCGGGTACTGACGAACGGAATGAGAATTCGGGTGACGCGTGCATGGATGGCGAGTTGTCCATGCCTTGGAGGGAATCCATGTGGGCTCCGCGGAAGATATGGGGTGCCATTCTACGCACTTCAGGCACATGTTCAGGGGTGCTGGGGGGTAAACAAAATCCCTCATCCTTAGGTCTGAGGTTTGGACCCGGATGAGGGATAAATACCTCCCTTTGAGGAGTGAAATAAAAAAAAAAAAATAATAATAAAAACACTTTAATAAATTAAAACATTTAAAATGTTCCGAGTGTGGCTACGAGTGTAATCAGAAACAAAACTTAAAGAGACACATGCTTACGCATCAAAATATAAAGTTATTTAAATGTGCTGAGTGTGACTATGAGTGTAATGAGAAAAAAAGCTTAGGAGAACACATGCTTAAACATGAAAATATAAAATTATTCAAATGTTCTGAGTGTGCCTATGAGTGTAATCGGATAGGAGGCTTAAAAAGGCACATGCTTACGCATCAAAATATAATTAAATTATTCAAATGTTCTAAGTGTGACTTTGAGTGTAATCACAAAGGAAGCTTAAAAAGACACATGCTTAAGCATCAAAATTTAAAATTATTTAAATGTTGTGAGTGTGGCTATGAGTGTAATCAGAAAGGAAGCTTAAGATTACACATGCTTAAGCATAAAAATATAAAATTATTTAAATGTTCTGAGTGTGACTATGAGTGTAATCACAAAGGAACCTTAAACAGACACATGCTTACGCATCAAAATAAATTATTTAAATGTTCTGAGTGTGACTACGAGTGTAATCATAAAGGAACCTTAAACAGACACATGCTTACGCATCAAAATAAAATTATTTAAATGTTCTGAGTGTGGCCATGAGTGTAATGAGAAAGGAAGCTTAAAAATACACATGCTTACACATCATAATATTAAATTATTTAAATGTTCTGAGTGTGGCTATGAGTGTAATCATAAATGCAGCTTAAGAGAACACATGCTTAAACATGAAAATATAGAATTATTCAAATGTTCTGAGTGTGGCTAGGAGTGTAATCGTACAGGAGGCTTAGAAAGGCACATGCTTACGCATCAAAAAATAAAATTATTTAAATGTTCTGAGGTGTGGCTATGGAGTGCTAATCGGAAGGAGACCTAAAAAAAACACATGCTAACATGAAAATATTCCTCCGTCACGTCAAACTGGATTCGCTTACGCTGTTGGGCTGGTTTAAAGCAGGACCAGCTCCGACGGGTCGTTGTCTCGGGCGAGGAATCTGAACAGCTCGGGGTGACCGGATACTGACGAACGGAATGAGAATTCGGGTGACGCGTGCATGGATGGCGAGTTGTCCATGCCTTGGGGGGGGAATCCATGTGGACTCCGCGGAAGAATATGGGGTGCCATACTACGCATTTCGGGCCCAGGTTCAGGGGTGCTGGGGTAAACACAAAATCCCTTATCCTTTGGTCTTAGGTTTGGACCCGGATGAGGGAAAAATTACCTCCCTTCGAGGAGAGAATTTAAATAATATATATATATATATATTGCAAATGTGTAGAGTTTGACTATGAGTGTAATCGGAAAACAAAACTTAAAAAGGGAGGAGAATTTGAAATGGAACTGATCCAACGAAAATTCGGATGTATGAAGAGATGGAAAATATAACGGATAATACAACAGAAGAGCTGGAACCAGACAGAGAAAGGGAACTGATGAATGAAATATGGAATGTCCAAACAGGAAATGAAGAATATTGCTCAGAGGAGGAAATGTTGATAAAAATAGCAAAATACAGAGATGAAGACCTCATAAAAGGAATACAGGGCAGATGAAAAAAAAAAATTCGGGAAATTGGTTCCAAATGGAGAAATATACTAGAATAGCAGATAAAGTGCTACCAAGAATTATCCCAGCCAATTGTAGTTTGACTGAGATTAATAGACTATATTATGCAGTTGCCAGGGCAGTAGCGGACTGTATGAAAGCTAAAGTATTCAAAACCAAGAAAGCAGGAGAAAAAAAGGAAGAACAAAGAAAAGATACCACCGTGGAAATATAGACTACAACAGGAAGTAAGTAAACTAAGACAAGAGGTATCGATAATAGATGCTTACCGACGTGGTGTGATAACATCAGAACAAACTATAAGAAGAGTTAAAAATATATTAAGGAAAGAAAACACAGTGCAAAATAACCAAATAACTCAGGCCATTGCAAGTAGAAAGATGTTAATAATAGCAAAGGCTAATAAGATTAAAAGGTATGATAAGAGAGATAAAGAGAAAAAACAAAATCAAATGTTTAAAGAGGATCAGGGAAGGTTCTATAGAGAACTACGAAATGATTCCATAAAAGTGTCAAACCCTCCTCCCAAAGAGGAAGTGGATAGATTCTGGAAAGGAATTTATGAAGATGAAAGAATGTTTAACAATCAAGCAGAATGGCTAGAACAAATAAAGAATAGCCAAGAAACAATTAATATCGAACAAATGGAACATGTAACAATTACAAAAAAAAAGAGATTGAAGATGTAATTAAAAAGAGTAGCAACTGGAAAACACCTGGACCAGATAGAGTTCAAAATGTATGGCTTAAGAAAATAAGAACACTATTGGAACCGCTTACCGCTTGTTATAATAGAATTATAAATGGAAGAGAAGAAATTCCTCAGTGGTTAACAGCTGGAGAAACTGTGCTGATCCCAAAAAGCGAAGAAACTCAGAGACCTGAAAAGTATAGACCCATCACGTGTCTGCCAACCTTATATAAGGTGTTTACGGGAGTGTTGGCAAAAAGGATCCAAGAACATTTGGATAACAATAACATCATAAGCGAAGAACAAAAAGGATGTTGTAAAAATAGTTATGGAACTAAAGACCAATTACTCATCAACAAAATGATTACAGAAAATTCGAGGAGGGCCCAGAAAAACCTAAGTATGGCATGGATAGACTATAAAAAGGCCTACGATAGTGTCCCTCACAATTGGATCAGAGAAGTTTTAAAAATATATAAAATTAGCCCTGAAATTATAAGGTTCATAGAAAATGCAATGAAGATATGGAAAGTTAATATAAATCTCCATTATGAAGAAGGAAATTTGGTAATAGAAGAAGTAAAAATTAAGCGAGGAATATTCCAGGGAGACTCCATCTCTCCCTTAATATTTGTGCTTGCCATAAATCCTCTGAGCACTTTAATTAATGGTTTAGGGAATGGATATCGTATAAATTCGAGAAATGAGAAGAAACCCAAAATAATTTCCCACCTATTTTATATGGACGACTTGAACTCTATTGCGCAAAATAGAGAAAAGAAACCAATTAAACAAAAGAAATCCGTAAAAAAAGTTTTCTAATGGCATATGCATGGAATTTGGGCTAGATAAATGTGCGTTTTTGCTACTCAAGAAAGGCAGAAGAACAGAAAGTGAGAATATAGAAATTGAAGGAGATATAATTAAGGAGTTAGAACAAGAACACACGTATAAGTATCTTGGAATAGAAGAGTCAGAAAAAATAGAAAACAACATAATGAAGGGAAAAATAAAAAAGGAATATAGGAGAAGATTAAAATTAATCTTAAAATCGGAATTGAACCCCAGAAACAAGATGCAAGCCATTAACACCTTGGCGATCCCGGTACTCTCATATGGTTTTGGGATCATCGACTGGATGCAGGAAGACTTAAACAAGCTGGATGTTATGACCAGGAAAATGCTGCACGCACACAAGATGACCTATAAAAATCAATGTGTACCACGGATACATGTATCCAGAAAAAAAAGGAGGAATGGGAGTACCCACAATAGATATAATATACAAATCTGAAGTAATAGGAATTGGGAAATATTTGAAGGGCAATGATGGAAGATTCATTGGATGGGTGCATGAACATGAAAGCTTGAAACCTTCATCAACATCAATTATAAAAAAAATGAATGATTATCTAAGAGATGTGAGATTTGATGAAGAAGTAAGAAACAATGAAAGTTTGGAGAGAGAAATAAAGAATGCTAAAATAATATACAAAGAGAAAGAAGCTAATATACAAAGAAGAGAGAAGCAAACATTTGCAAAACACCATAAAAACATACTAGATGAACCATTCATTGACACTTATAATAAGACTGAAGTGATGATAAAAGGATGACTAAGAAGTGAAGATGAGGAGAACCATCCTTAGCGCCCAAGATTCAAGCCCTCAGACAAACCGGTTCAAGAAGCACATAGATCCGACCCAAATAATGGTCAACATCTCTACCTTAGAACAAATTGATAAACGTGCATATTAACTATTATCTGGATGTGAGGTTTTGCTGCTGAGGGGCTCATACACAGAAAGACACAACAGCATATGCAGACTGATCCATTATAGATTATGCAGAAAATTTGAAATAGGAGTAAATACAGTTAACCACTGGGAACATAACCCAAACAATATAGAAGAAAACAACAGAGTCTTAATTCTTTATGATTACAATATACCAACAGACGCACAAGTCACTCATAACAAACCAGATATAGTTATTCATAACAAAACTGAAAGCAAATGTTTTGGAAACATAGAGCGTCGGAAGTCCCGTGGGATGGGAGGCGTCTCGGCCTACCGGAAAGAAGAAAAAAATTAAAAATACCAAAGGCTCAAGTACGAACTCAGGAGATTATGGAATATAGACATCATTGAAATAGTTCCAGTTATGTGGGAGCCACAGGAATAATAAAAAAAAAGCCTGGAAAAACATCTTGAGAGGCTCCCGGTACAGGTATCAACAATGGAGCTGAGTATGACTGTGATCAAGAAGAGTTTAAGTATATTAAGAACTGTACTTGGATATCGTTGAGACACCAAGAAAATGGAAAATATGAGGATTGTTCTTAGGAGTGAGGTTCAATCCCGAACAATCCCATAAGGAAATATATCAGTAGATACCCTTAATAAAGGAGATTTGGAAAAAAAATTAAATAAAATTATTTAAATGTTCCGAGTGTGGCTATGAGTGTAATCAGAAACAAAACTTAAAGAGAGACATGCTTACGCATCAAAATATCAAAGAGAACAACTTGATGGTATGCTACAGAAAATAGCTCATTACAGAGAAATAGATCTGATAGAGGGAATTGAAAAAAAGACTCCGAATAAATAAAATAAATAATTTCTTTGAGATGAACAAACAGATTGGAATAGTCAACAGAGTCCTGCCAAGAATAGTACCAATTGATTGTGATGTTACAGAACTCAACAGACTATATTATTCAGTAGGTCGAGCCATAGCGGATAACATGGGAGTTGGAGTGATGAAGGAGAGAAGAGGAACCGGAAAAGAGAGAATCAAACCGTGGGAAATTTAGACTAGAGAAAGAAATACTAAAATTAAGAAAGGAGATTTCCATTTTAGCGTCATTTCAGGGAGGTCAGTTGAGATCTGAAGTAGTAATAAGACAAGTACAAAATATAATTAGAAGAGAAAGAGTTAGACAAGGCAATAAATTAGTTCATGCGATCACTAGAAGAAAATTAAGTCTTGCAGCAAAAAGTAAAAGGTTAAGAAGATACGAAAGAAACGAAAAACAGAAAGAACAAAATCGAATGTTTAAACAAGATCCTGGAAGATTGTATAGAAAACTGAGAAATGATGAAATCAAAGTCACTGAACCTCCAAGAAAAGAAGAGATTGAAAGAGTATGGAAAAACATCTATGAAGACGAACGACAACATAACAATGAAGCGGAGTGGAAGGAAGAAATAATAAATGACCCGCAAACAAATAGTATTAATGAAATGGAATTTGGAGAAATAAGTCAGAAAGAAGTAAAGGACGTCCTCGTGAAGCTCAATAACTGGAAAGCACCTGGACCTGATAAAGTCCAGAATGTATGGCTAAAGAAGGTCACAGTACTTATCAGCCCCCTAACAAAATGTATAAAAAAAATTAATAAATGGAAGAGAAACCATTCCAGAATGGCTGACAACAGGTGACACCAACCTCATACCAAAATCTGAAGAAACCAAAAACCCAACAAAATACAGGCCTATAACATGTCTACCTACCATATATAAAACTTTAACAGCAATAATAGCATCTAGAATATACAAACATGTAGAAAATAATAATATAGTAAACGAAGAACAGAAAGGATGCATCAGAAATAGTATGGGCACAAAAGACCAATTATTAATCAACAAAATGATTCTTGAAAATAGTAGGAAGAACCAGAAACACCTAAGCATGACCTGGATAGATTATAAGAAGGCATATGATAGTGTTCCTCATAGCTGGATAATAGAAGTTTTAAAAATATACAAAATAAATAAAAAAATAGTGGATTTTATAAAAGAAGGAATGAGGCAATGGAAGGTAAATTTAAAAACTTAAAAAAGGAAAGAGGATTTATTGAGAGTGAAAAAATTCAATATAAAAAGAGGGATCTTCCAGGGGGATTCGCTATCACCACTGCTCTTCATTTTGGCCATTAACCCTTTAAGCAATCTAATAAATAAATTACAAAACGGATACAGAATTAACGCACGTAATGAAAAATCAAGCAGAATAATCTCACATCTGTTTTATATGGATGACCTAAAATTATATGCCCCAAACAGACAAGAAACAATCAAGCAGGTGGAGGTAGTGAAGAAGTTCTCGGAGGATATATGTATGGAGTTTGGACTAGATAAATGTGCTTTCCTTACACTCAGGAAAGGGAGAAGAACGGAGAATGAAAACATCATAATTGACGATACCATCATACGGCAACTGGAACAAGAGAATACTTATAAATATCTAGGAGTGGAGGAGTCGGAGAAGGTGGAACATAAGTTGATGAAAGAGAAATTGGAAAGAGAATACTTAAGAAGGACCAAGGCAATATTAAAATCAGAATTAAGTGCTAGGAATAAAATAGAGGCCATTAAGACATTAGCTGTACCTGTCATCCTGTACAGTTGCGGAGTGATAGACTGGTTCCAGGAAGACCTTAATAAGATCGATATTAAGACGAGAAAAATGTTAAATGCACACAAAATGATATATAGGGGACATATTTTGTCTAGAATGTACACGGAACGTAGAGAAGGAGGCATGGGGTTGGTGGAGATAGATTACATATACAAAAGAGAAATAATAGGGTTGGGCCAATACCTGGAAAGCGCAGAAAACAAGTTCCTCCAGTGGGTGTATCAACATGAAAGAGGCAAGCCAACAACAACTTCACTAATTAAAAAGAAAACGGACTACATGAATGTGAACAACATTAGAGTGGAACAAGGCCAAAGGTGGGAAGAAAAAACGCAAAAGGAAAAGACAAAAATATTAAAAGACAAATTCGAAGCAGAGAGGAAGAAGAAACATATGAACCAGTGGAGACAACAAGCAATGGCAAAAGAATACAAGAAAATCATTGACGAAAGTTATATAGATAAGGAAAAGTCAGTGGAGATACTCACGAGGGGACGATTGCAAGCAGAAGAGGAAAGAGTGATTATAGCTGCTCAAGATAGAACAATTAGGACAAGATGGCATCGAAAGCATATAGAAAGAGAGAACATCAGCGACAAATGTAGAGTGTGCGACCAAGACACAGAATCTGTCCCTCACATTCTAGCAGGATGTCAGACTCTGCTAAACAGACATCTATACACTGAAAGGCATAACACCATCTGCAGGTTGATCCATTTTAAATTGTGCCAAAAGTATAATATCAGGACAGAAGCGGTCAACTACTGGAAACACAATCCCCCAGAAATGGAAGAAAATGAAGAGGTGCTGCTACTCTATGATTCTGTCATCCCAACGGATGTAGCAGTCACCCATAATAGACCGGACATCGTAGTCAAGGACAAAAGAGATCAAAAGTGCTATATAATAGAAGTGGGAGTCCCAAATGATAATAACGTGGTGGCATATGAAAGGGAAAAGGAGATAAAATATCAAAGACTCAAACACGAAATCAGAAGAATGTGGAACACCAATGACATCGTGGTGATTCCCATAGTAGTTGGAACGCTGGGTGTAATAAAGAAGAGTCTTATAAAACATCTGGAGAAGCTCCCAGTATCTGTCAACACACTGGAACTGAGCTTAATGGTTGTACGAAAGAGCATTGCAATCTTGCGACTTGTGTTGGGATTTGGGTAAAAAATCTTTTTGGAATGTCCTTATGGTCAAGGTTTGACCACGGACACCTAAGATCTAAAGACCTATAGATCTCCGAATAACCCCTTAAAAGGGAGAAAAAAAAAATTATTTCAAATGTTCTGAGTGTGCCTATGAGTGTAATCGGATAGGAGGCTTAAAAAGGCACATGCTTACTCATCAAAATATTTACCTTGTCGACGGTGGGGGGGCTCTCTGGGACACTGCTGGGCAGGATATTCTGCCCTTACAAGTGTCAAAAAATGAGAAAAAAAAAAAAAAAAATTAAAAAACAAACCCTCCATTAAGTGGGCTGTCAGGTGGGTGAAATGCTTACCACAGTTCACTGTTTCTTACACCCCGAATTTTTCGGGAGAAACAATATAATAAAGGTCTGGAGAAGAAACCAGCAACTCCGGTTCATGGTGCACTGGGGTGGTGTGGTGGCATTTCCTTTTTCTACAGGCGGATGGTTCTCACCCTTCCCTGGGTTTTCGGATGTGCCTCTCCCGGAAATCCTTCTCTTCCGTCTCTCAGTGCTAGTTCCCCTAGCAATGAAAGTTCGATTCCCC
>JABUQX010122147.1:17500-27500 GCA_015478945.1 Trachelipus rathkii | reverse complement strand
TCTTTCTCAGCCATGACAGTCAGACAGAAATATGCTGTGAGTATCGCATAAACGGCCAACAGCCCATAATTCACTGTTCATGTAAATTTACTGTCCGAACTGACATCTAAGGAACCTATGCCACAGACCAAACCCAACACAAAAAGTCCGAACTACCACCATCACACAAACGACCACCAAAGCAGCTAGGCAAATATGCTAGCAGAACAAACACTAACTATCAGAAATATGGTATCAGAAAACAAGAGACAGAGATGATGACGTCGCAGAAACACCACTGCCCGCAGACCACAAACAAGTCACAACACACCCAGCCAGACAACTGCACCGCAAGCATCCCGCAATATGCACCAACATCCACAGTGAACCCATAACTGAAGCAATAACCACCCAAAAACCTGATACCTGGTTGTATGGATACGACACAGAAATCAAAGTACTGACACCAGTCCACTACCCTCACAGGGGAACAGCATTTATCCTCGTCCCGAGACCAAAAGGGAAGAAGGCGACACGCACGAACAATCCGGCACAACAACGAGAAACGACAGACGATAGAGTTGAGAAAAAATAATCAAGCGATTACACATGAGCTCGACTCTGCAATCTCTCCTCTAATCCTCCGCAACCAGACACATCGAAAAATGCCAAGGCACGAATACGCACACTGACTCAAACACACAGCAACAAGTAGGAACCTACAGCCAACTAAGTACCCTATACCACCAACGGACAAATATTATCATTACCAGATACGGAATGACCCGATCAGATAGGAATATTGTATCTATTGGGCAATTCTCTGACTTTATGCCATTTCTTAGAATTCAAGATCAAATTCATGTACTGTTAATAAAACGTCGACTCATTCTCTCAACGAGCATAATAGTTAATCCAGCAAACTACTATTAACAAACCACACCAAACTATCCGCATCCACTCATCTCCACTTAAAAACAGAAACACAAACAACAATATACACGAATAATATCACCTAAAAACCAATATCACTATCCGACACTTAGATACAGACAATAAATTTGCTAATACCAAACGCATATTAAAATATCATTCTCTACTATGCGGCCCAGGCCAACAATGTTGACCGGGCAAAGGTACACCGCACCACAGCCCACCTACAAACCACCACACACACACAACACACGACACACACAAGGTGGTCCGAAAATCTCCCACACCTCACACTCAAGCGACATTGACATTCAAACTAATACGTAAATCACCTCTCACTCATACAGACGTACTTACACCGATCGACCGCTCTACGTTGTCTCTGTGATGCAGTTCGTCGTAAACGACGGGATCTGTGGTCATCACAAAACTGGAAATTGCACCACGATAACGTTCGGTTCATTCATCGTTTCTGATCAGGATTTCAAGGCAAAGAAATTCCATTCTCATGTCCGCCAGACCCAACATAACTCTCCGTTTTTCATCACACTATTATCAGACTGATCATCGAAGTCCATCACTACATTGAAGCACCTATTCACTGTCACACACTGCATGGTGCAGATTTTTCTCGACAAGCAGGACTCAGTCCTTACACCTAACTGATAGGCAAGAAGCACCAGGACATCCAGACTCTCCTGAATGCATCCAAACTCACACAATAAAAGAGAAGAGCAAAAAACTCTCATCAGCAGGAAATCATATTTCTCTTTGGACAAACTGGGCACACCTGATCTATCACGATACTTCACTTAGACAGCTGATCATCAAATGCTGAACGTAAATCTTATTCATGACCGTCGTTGTCAGTAGTAAGGGGTCTATCTAAGGAGTCTGGTTGTGTTACCCCCCAGGGGGGTATTTCGCCCCCTACGTACGTTAAAGGTGCGCAACAGCGACCACGCGTATTCTTTTTTGGCCCCAACCCGCACACAGAACCAAAACTCATATCCAAAACGGTCAGGGGGGGGGGAGTCTTTCCCCCAATAGGGGGGTATTTTTGGCCGAGGTGACTCACGCTACTCTTTCGATTGGGTATCTATTTTCTAGGTCATATGTACGTACCGTAGGCACTACGCACCCACACGGTCGTAAGACCGTGTGCACAGTACATTATGTTTTTCAGCACGTTGGTACGTGCCGAAAGGCACATACGCAAGCGTACATACCCCTCCCTCACGGTTTTCATGAGCCGTTTTCTTTCCTATCTCTATGCTGCTCTTGCTGGGGCATTAGCCCGTCGCGACGGCGTTTCATGAAGCGTTTCTTACACCGCCCCTCGGTGACCGGGTCCTCAGGCTTTGACCCCCTACTTCACGTCGGTCCTCGACGCACCGGGAAGGTTATTCACTGACACCCACCCCCTCCGGAGCCTCATACGGCTGCACATATCATCTGACTCCTCTTAGCCTTCTGCGCCAGCAGGTACGCAGGAAGACATATACCAGAAAGCGTGACTAAAATGTAACTTTTTTTCCAGTCACCGTATAGAACCGGACTTAGAACGCCCACACTGGCAGAAACAACTTCCAAAACGCAATCAACCTGAAGCGCGCTTAGCGACTAAGGCCGCATGTCAAAGGCCCGACTATAAGGTAAAGAAATAATCCTAATATAGGAACGAATATAAAATTATATTACCACTATATACTATACTATAACATTATATAATATAAACAACTACCAAATACCTAATACTACTAAATACAATCCACACAACGTCTACATGATATACTATATATATAACACTATGTATATATATATATATATATATATATACAACTTCTATTGACTTACTGCTTATAAAGCGCATTCAGGGTAATATACTATATAATATATAATATATATATATATATATATATAAGATTTACCATATCTTCAACTTTCTCACTCTATCCATTACCTCCTCCTTGCTAGCTATATTTATATATATATATATTATATATTGTGGAAAGGTACTCTCTGTGGAAGTGGAAAGAACATCTATACAGAGCTGAACTACAGAGCTGAACTACAAAGTTACAGAGTAGAGCCGAACACGCCCTATGTTTAAGATGTGGTCGTAGTTTCGTGGAACTAAGCCACGCCTCCAAGCCGCCGAATTATCACTTTTAAAATCGCAACAGCATGTAGCTTCCTTCTAGAGAATTAGTACAAAATAATAGCAAAATTACAACATTATATTAAAATACAAGCAAATTAATGCTAATTAAATAATTAAACCCAAAACCAAGGTGAGTTTAGAAAAAGGGCAGCCTATTAAGTACATTTTTAGGTTAGAGCAAAGTTAGGCGAACCTAGACTAGTCGGTGGAGCCTAAAGCTGAGGTTTAGAAATAGGTTGCAACGAAAACGCATTAGATTGAATAGCGTATCAAAAAGAATGCCTTAAATCTAGTAGGAAAACAAAGTGAAAGTGTTCATGCATGCCAGTGTAAAATTCGCAGTAGGCTTAAGTAGCGTTTCAAGCAATTAGCCAAACTTAGGGGTCAGAGGCTAGAGTAAGGAGAAAACTAGGTAGAGATTAAGAGCCGCATGTATCTTTAAGTATAATGTGGGAAATAACAGCTCTGGGATAGGCCGTTATTTCCGCACATACTAACCCTAGCGGGCGTGCGCGTTACATAGCAGTTTGGAGTGAGGCTAAGCTGGGTGATAGTAGTGCAGAGGTGAACAGCCCAAAAATGTTAGAATTAGAAACTTTTACACATATCTTAGCGAAAATATAGTAAATAGAGGTCGCATAGATCGGTATTTACTATATCTAACCCTAGCGGACGTGCGCGTTACATAGCAGTTTGGAGTGAGGCTAAGCTGGGTAATAGTAGCGCAGAGGTGAACAGCCCCAAATCTCTCTCTCTCTCTCTCTCTCTCTCTCTCTCTCTCTCTCTCTCTCTCTCTCTCTCTCTCTCTCTCTCTCTCTCTCTCCCTAGTCAAAGAAGTTACAACAACCTAGGCAATTTTGTAGTATATGTGACTGTGTGAGACTCATGTCAAATGTAATGCTGCTTTATGCAAATGTATACCGAGGAGGATCCTTTTCCTGCCTGTGTATGCATATACATAAAACAGCCTCTCTCAAACTAATAATCATTTGTACTACTACTCCACATAAGCTTCATGTTCTGTAGGAATTCTTCCTGCAGAATATGATTCATATGTGGAATAGTAATAACTAGGCAATGCTGCTTTATGCAAATGTATACCGGGGAGAATCCTTTTCCTGCCTGTGTATGCATATACATAAAACAGCCTCTCTCAAACTAATAATCATTTGTACTACTACTCCACATAAGCTTCATATTCTGTAGGAATTCTTCCTGCAGAATATGATTCATATGTGGAATAGTAATAACTAGGTTTACCCTGTCCTAATTCTTTGTTTTTGTTTTTTTTAGGACAAGGGGTCCAACCCTCACTTGTAAAATAGAAGTAGGAAAATAAAAATTGTAAGAACATTAACTTCTCAATCAACCTTAAAGAAGCGGTCCTAAGCACCCCAGCTTCAGATAGTGACCCCGAAGAGTGAAGATTGAATTCCCAGGCGGGAATCAGAACACCCACAACAAAGCCAGGAAACACTATTACAAACGAACCCAATCACTTTTGTACCGTTTCTTTCTCGAGCCCAGCTGCAGCCATCAAGAGCCAGTTTCGTCGGCAGAGTATCAAACTAACGCTGTTGGACCCCTACCTTGGTACAGTTCTGTATTTCACACGGAACATATAAATTGTTCTACATCCGGGTATTTTGTTATTTTTTTTTATTGTTCTTATCAAATTTATTATTATTATTATTATTATTATTATTATTATTATTATTATTATTATTATTATTATTATTATTATTATTATTATTATTATTATTATTATTATTATTATTATTATTATTATTATCGCCCCTGTTGTATACCCTTAACAAGGTATAGCACACCTTGTGTGCTGTGGATACCCTCGTACACTCACTCAAATAAAAAAAAAAATAATAATAATTAAAAAAAAAAAAAAAAAAAAAAAAATTTAATTATTATTTTTTTTTTTTTTTTTTATTATATGTAAAAAGTATTTTGGCAATTTATATCGCAACAGCCTCATTTTAATCCTGGGTCTAGCTCCTAAGGTTGTAATTTCTTTGATTTTTCCACCCTCGGTCTGTTATTAGTGCCTCCGCTCGCTCCACATCTTATTTAATTATTTTTTTTTTTTTCCTTTCCTCCACTCTATCACCTTCTACGCCTTTCATCATGTCTACTCCCTCGCGAGCATTCCATTTGCAACCTTTCTTCGTAAACAATCCCGAGCTTTGGTTTGACCTGGCTGAGTCAGCGCTCCTGACCATCGAAGATGAGAAGGAGAGATATTCGAGAGTTGTGAATGCTCTACCAGAATCTTGCCTCCTCAAAATCAGGGATGGCCTGGCAACATCTAGAAACTCTACAACCCCTTACAACACGCTCAAAACCCTTATTATCGACCGCTTGGCTCCCACCAGAGAGGAACAATTGGAAACTCTGCTTGGAGGCATCTCACTGGGCGACCAGAAACCCTCGGAATTGATGGTAAGGATGCTGAGTTTGTTGGGTGGCACTCCATCTACACGGGAAGAGAAAATAATTCGCACCCTCTTCCTCCAGAAGATGCCTGCTCGACATCACAGCGTACTGCAATCAATGAACCCGACGTTGTCCCTCACTGAGTTTGCCGCTACAGCAGACAGAATTTTGCGCCCTCCGGTGGAGCCTTTGGTCCACACCTCTTACGCCGTTTCCTCTCTTTCTCCTACCTCTTCGACTCTCGCACCTCCTCAACCATCTACAACTCACGCCCAACACATTCCCCAATACTCTAACACCGCCTCCGCTACTCTCCCTCCTCCTCCTGTTCCTCAACCGCCTTCTGCCTCCTATCCAGCTCAACCTCCTTATTCTCACCCACCTCAACCTTCCTACTCTCACGCTTTCGCAGTACACCCTCCTCCTTCGGCAGCTCTGGATACCCGGGTTTCGGTTCTTGAAACTGGCATGGCCGACATTAAAACTGCCCTTCTCTCCCTTACAGCGGCAATTAATAATAACACTTTTCGCTCTCGTGATCCCACTCCTTCCAACTTTCGTCCTTCTCGCGGTCCTCGTTCACCTTCTGCTTCCTCCTCACGCCAGCGCCAGTATCCTCATGGGTACTGTTATTATCACCATACTTTCGGCATGGATGCCAAGAAATGCGATCCTTCCTGCCCTCTCTATCAGGGAAACTCGACAGCCATCCCGTCGTAGGAGCGACGGGAGATGCTGGCTCTTTTTCTTCTTCTCCTACTACTGCACAGGATGTTCTTCGTATCTACGATCAGTCTTCTAAACTTGTCTTCTTGATCGATTCTGGGGCCAGCCTTTCGCTGGTACCCAGGGACCCGTCCCAGGACTCTGCTATCCCTCTCCCTGGCCGTCAACTTTTCGCTGCTAATGGCTCTTCCATTCCGGTATATGGTGAGCGGTTATGCACGTTGGATCTTTTTCTCCGCCGCAAGTTCCCATGGGTTTTTCTCGTCGCTGAGGTGACACAGCCCATCCTCGGTGCTGATTTTTTGTCCCATTTTAATCTTATGGTCGATCTTCGTAATCGCCGACTTGTCGATGGCGATACTTCTCTTTATACTCCCGGTGCTATTATTGCTTCTGCTCTAAAGGGTATTTCTGCTGTTGCACCACCAACTTCTTCAGTGGTCTCTCCCTTTCTGACCCTCCTGCAGAAGGAATTCCCATCATTATTGCATCCCTGCTCTTCCGATACCCCTCTTAAGCATTCTGTTGAACATCATAATAGCACCGGGAGTATAAAGAGAAGTATCGCCATCGACAAGTCGGCGATTACGAAGATCGACCATAAGATTAAAATGGGACAAAAAATCAGCACCGAGGATGGGCTGTGTCACCTCAGCGACGAGAAAAACCCATGGGAACTTGCGGCGGAGAAAAAGATCCAACGTGCATAACCGCTCACCATATACCGGAATGGAAGAGCCATTAGCAGCGAAAAGTTGACGGCCAGGGAGAGGAATAGCAGAGTCCTGGGACGGGTCCCTGGGTACCAGCGAAAGGCTGGCCCCAGAATCGATCAAGAAGACAAGTTTAGAAGACTGATCGTAGATACGAAGAACATCCTGTGCAGTAGTAGGAGAAGAAGAAAAAGAGCCAGCATCTCCCGTCGCTCCTACGACGGGATGGCTGTCGAGTTTCCCTGATAGAGAGGGCAGGAAGGATCGCATTTCTTGGCATCCATGCCGAAAGTATGGTGATAATAACAGTACCCATGAGGATACTGGCGCTGGCGTGAGGAAGAAGCAGAGGGTGAACGAGGACCGCGAGAAGGACGAAAGTTGGAAGGAGTGGGATCACGAGAGCGAAAAGTGTTATTATTAATTGCCGCTGTAAGGGAGAGAAGGGCAGTTTTAATGTCGGCCATGCCAGTTTCGAGAACCGAAACCCGGGTATCCAGAGCTGCCGAAGGAGGAGGTTGTACTGCGAAAGCGTGAGAGTAGGAAGGTTGAGGTGGGTGAGAATAAGGAGGTTGAGCTGGATAGGAGGCAGAAGGCGGTTGAGGAACAGGAGGAGGAGGGAGAGTAGCGGAGGCGGTGTTAGAGTATTGGGGAATGTGTTGGGCGTGAGTTGTAGATGGTTGAGGAGGTGCGAGAGTCGAAGAGGTAGGAGAAAGAGAGGAAACGGCGTAAGAGGTGTGGACCAAAGGCTCCACCGGAGGGCGCAAAATTCTGTCTGCTGTAGCGGCAAACTCAGTGAGGGACAACGTCGGGTTCATTGATTGCAGTACGCTGTGATGTCGAGCAGGCATCTTCTGGAGGAAGAGGGTGCGAATTATTTTCTCTTCCCGTGTAGATGGAGTGCCACCCAACAAACTCAGCATCCTTACCATCAATTCCGAGGGTTTCTGGTCGCCCAGTGAGATGCCTCCAAGCAGAGTTTCCAATTGTTCCTCTCTGGTGGGAGCCAAGCGGTCGATAATAAGGGTTTTGAGCGTGTTGTAAGGGGTTGTAGAGTTTCTAGTTGTTGCCAGGCCATCCCTGATTTTGAGGAGGCAAGATTCTGGTAGAGCATTCACAACTCTCGAATATCTCTCCTTCTCATCTTCGATGGTCAGGAGCGCTGACTCAGCCAGGTCAAACCAAAGCTCGGGATTGGTTACGAAGAAAGGTTGCAAATGGAATGCTCGCGAGGGAGTAGACATGATGAAAGGCGTAGAAGTTGGCAGAGTGAAGGAAAAAAAAAAAAAAAAAAAAAAATATATTAAATAAGTTTGGGGAGCGAGCGGAGGCACTAATAACAGACCGAGGGTGGAAAAATCAAAGAAATTACAACCTTAGGAGCTAGACCCAGGATTAAAATGGAGGCTCGATTGTTTAGCGATATAAATTGCCCAAAAATACTTTTACATATATAAAAAAAAAAAAAAAAAATAATAATAAATGCTTTTTTTTTTTTTTTTTTTTTTACCTTATTATGTATTTTTTTTTTATTGAGCTGAGTGTACGAGCGGTTATTCCACAGCACACAAGGTGTGCTATACCTTGTTAAGGGTATACAACAGGGGCAGATAATTAATAATAATAATAATAATAATATAATGAATAATCAATAATAATAATAATAATACTCTCTAATAATAATAATTAATAAAATAATTAATAATGATGATTAATAATAATAATAATAATAATACATAATATATAATTTAATAAAAATAAATTATAAAATTAACAATAAAAAAAAATAACCAAAAAAATCAAAAATGTAGAACAATTTATATGTTCCGTGTGAAATACAGAACTGTACCAAGGTAGGGGTCCAACAGCGTTAGTTTGATACTCTGCCGACGAAACTGGCTCTTGATGGCTGCAGCTGGGCTCGAGAAAGCTGTGAAGTAGATAGAAAGAGGCACAAACACAATGAGTGGGTAAATCTACCCGTTAAAAAAAACAATACCTACAAACGGTACAAAAGTGATTGGGTTCGTTTGTAATAGTTTTTCCTGGCTTTGTTGTGGGTGTTCTGATTCCCGCCTGGGAATTCAATCTTCACTCTTCGGGGTCACCATCTGAAGCTGGATGCTTAGGACCGCTTCTTTAAGGTTGATTGAGAAGTTAATGTTCTTACAATTTTTATTTTCCTACTTCTATTTTACAAGTGAGGGTTGGACCCCTTGTCCTAAAAAAAACAAAAACAAAGAATTAGGACAGGGTAAACCGAGTTATTACTATTCCACATATGAATCATATTCTGCAGAAAGAATTTCTACAGAATATGAAGCTTATGTGGAGTAGTAGTACAATTGATTGTTAGTTTGAGAGAGGCTGTTTTATGTATATGCATACACAGGCAGAAAAAGGTTTCTCCCCGATATACATTTGCATAAAGCAGCATTACATTTGATATGAGTCTCACACAGGCACATATACTACAACAAAATTGCCTAGGTTATTGTAACTTCTTTGACTGGCGAGAGAGATAGAGAGAGAGGAGAGACGAGAGAGAGAGAGAGATAGAGAGAGAGACAGAGAGAGGAGAGGGAGAGAGAGAAGAAGAGAGAGAGATTGGCTTGCTGTTCACCTCTGCGCTAACTATTACCACCAGCTTAGCCTCACTCCAAACTGCTATGTAACGTTTACGTCCGCTAGGGTTAGATATAGTAAATACCGATCTATGCGACCTCTATTTACTATATTTTCGCTAAGATATGTGTAAAGTTTCTAATTCTAACATTTTTGGGTTGTTCACCTCTGCTCTACTATTACCCAGCTTGGCCCCTCTCCAAACTGCTATGTAACGCCAACGTCCACTAGGGTTAGATATGTGTGGAAATAACGGCCTATCCCAGAGCTGTTATTTCCCCATATTATACTTAAAATTACATGCGACTCTAAATATCCACCTAGTTTTCTCTTTACTCTAGCCTCTGACCGCTAAGTTAGGCTAATTGCTTGAACGCTACCTAAGCCTACCGCAAATTTTCACTGGCATGCA
>JABUQX010122147.1:0-12500 GCA_015478945.1 Trachelipus rathkii | reverse complement strand
TTAATCGAATAAAGTATTGAAAAGCTCTCTTGGGGTCATATGCGTTTTATTTCATTTTATTTTTTTTAACCAATGCAGAGTGAAATAATAAAATATACAAATAAATTACCATTTATATATAAGTTAAGTAAAGGTTTCTCTGTAGAGTTTAATTAGTTAAATAGATTTTAACTCTAGCCTATGAGTTCCAATTAGTTTACAAAGGATTTGAACTTTTTTTTTTTTAAATATTTTTAGAGGGTGAAGCGCTTTAATAACAAAGTTTCCAATTTGACTTTATGCCATTTTACTTCAATTTTTATGAAATGTGTTCGAATTCATACAATCGATGTATATATAATATATGGAAGTGGAGGCGGATAATCGACATGAACACTCATATATATATAATATATATATATATATATATATATATATATATATATTAATATATAAATATATATATATATTATATATATAACTATATATTATATATATATATATATATATATAATATATATATATATATATTATATATATAATTGTGTGTGTGAAATGTCAGATGCAACCACCTATAAATTGTACGACGAGCCGCCCCTGATATATATATAATATATATATATATATATATATATATATATATATTATATATATTATATATATATATAATATATATTATATATATACTTTATATTATATATATATATATTATATATATATATATATATATATATATTTAGGTCCTTATTCTGTTTTACGACTCCGTCAATTTAGATTTTTTTTGTGTTTTTTTTAATACATTGCTACTATATGATACTAACAATGAATTTCAGTGGTAAAAGAATTCGAAAATTTTAAAATATTTTTTAAAAATCACATTTATGTTAAATATTGTTTCATAAATGAAATCTCGAAAAGTACGGCACTTACAGAAAAAAACAATTACATATTTGGAATCAGCGTATAAAGCTTATTACAAAAATGTAAAAAAAAATACAAATAAAATAAATGAAATATCTCAAAGAGTACGACACTTACAGAAAAACCAATTACATATTTGGAATCAGCGCATAATGCCGTATATACAAAAAATAAAGAAAAAAAAAAGGGGGGGCCCGAGCCGACAGGGGACAGGGGGGACGTTTTCCATATACCCCGTAGGGGAGGGGCGGAGGAACCCCCTTGACACCCAAATACCAAAGAGCGGGGCTTCCGGAGACCCTCCCCGGAGGGGGGGGGAAATAGTCCTACCCTGTTGTTCCCCGGAAGGCCAAGAGACTCCGACTCCTGCAATCTCTGTGGTTTGCCCTTGGGTATTCCTTTAGAAAAAAAAAAATAAAAATAACTGATGGAGTAGTTGAAAAACGTAAAAGGTCCTATATATTTTTTGAATCATGGTCCGTTACCCACTTAAATTGATTGTGTAGAATCAGTATACTAGAAATATATTTAAAAAAAAAAAAAAATTCAAAACCTCTCGGAGTCGTAAAACAGAAAAGATCCTATATATATAGATATATAATATATATATATATATATATATATAACTATATATATATATATATATATATAATATATATATATATATATATATATAAATATATATAATATTATTATCAAAGCCCAATACTTATCATCTATATGCACCTAAAAATACTTACTGATTGATATGCTCAGAAGTCAACTATTTCCTTTTCATTTGAGCACAACATTTGTTTAATTAATAATGATACTGTTCTGCCTTCTGACGAGACTGACGCGCATTACAATAAGATATTTCATTTGCTAACATAAAAACTTAGCAGGGAAAGCATTTTCTACTATCATACAAAAACTTTATTGTGTCGCATTATCTACTTGATAATGAATAGTGATTAGGAATACTCAGAAGACAATTTGACTATGTGGTATGTCCCATGTGCTATTTTTCGTTCCCGAAAAGACGAAAAAATCTAAAACCCCAATTTTTCAGTTATTTATACACGACATTTGCTTCGGCGGACGGAACGAAGAACGAAAATACTGGTGAGAAAAGGAGAGTTTCATCCACTCAGGGTGTTGGGAGAAGGGGATAAGATTTTATTTTTTTCCGGCCTTTAAATTTTTTTTTTTTTTTTTAAAAAAAGAATATCGGCTTTCGATATTAAGAAAAAATATCGAAATATCAATATATCGACCTAAAAAATATCGCCCCAACATATCGATATTAGGTTCGAGCCAAAAATATCGAATATTCTCGACTAT
This sequence comes from Trachelipus rathkii, assembly GCA_015478945.1. NCBI lineage: Eukaryota > Metazoa > Arthropoda > Malacostraca > Isopoda > Trachelipodidae > Trachelipus > Trachelipus rathkii. The sequence goes on along the minus strand of JABUQX010122147.1, from coordinate 10,277 downwards.
ATCGAATTTTTGGCCATCCCTAAATAATATATATAGTATATATATATATTATATATATATATATATAAATATCGATATCTTTTATATAAAAGTATGTTTTACATTAGGTATATATATATATATATATATAATATATATTATCAATATTATATACTATATATATATTATAATATATATATATAATATATATATATATGACCTTTGTTTTACGCTCCGTCAGTTTTTAAATTTTTTTTTTTTTTTTAATATTTTTCTAGTTTTTGATCCTAACAATCAATTTAAGTGGTAACGAACATGATTCAAAAATATATAGGACCTTTTACGTTTTACGACTCCGTCAGTTTTAATTTTTTTTTTAAACTAAAGGAATACCCAAGGGTAAACCGCAAAAATGGCAAGAGTCGGGGGCTCTCGACCTTCCGGGAACGGACAGGTAGGACTATTTCTACCCCCCCCCTCCAGGGTAGAGTCTCACGGAACCCCCGCTCTTTGTTTCTGCGGTGTAGCGCCTCCGCCCACCTCCCACTTACGCGGGTATGGGGAAAACGCTCCCCCCTCTATCCCCCGTCGGCTCGAGCCCTCCTTTTTTCTTTTTTCTTTCTTTTTTTTATTTTTTTTAACATATTTGTAAAAAGCTTTATACGCTGATTCCAAATATGTAATTGGTTTTTCTGTAAGTGTCGTACTTTTCGAGATATTTCATTTATGAAAACATATTTGTTTTTTTTGTTTTTTTTTTAACATTTTTGTATAAGCTTTATACCTGAAATTTCAAAATTTCTGTAATTTTGGTTTTTTCTGTAAAGTGTTCGTAACTTTTTGAGATAAATTTCATTTTAAACAATATTTACATAAATGTGATTTTTAAAAAATTATTTAAAATATTTCGAACTTTTGAATCATGTCCGTTACCACTGAAATTCATTGTTGGTATCATATAGTAGCAATATATTAAAAACAAAAACAAGAAAAAAACAAAATCAAAACTGACGAGTCGTAAAACAGAAAAGGGCAATTATATATATATATATATATATATACTATACATATATTATACTATTTATATATAATATATATATATATATATATATATATTATATATACATATATATATAATATATATATATATTATATATAATATATATATATATATATATTATATATACTATAATATATATATACTATATAGGCCCTTTTCTTGTTTTACCAATCCGTCAGTTTTGATTTTTTTTTTTATTTTTTTTTTTTTTAATATATTGCCACTATATGATACCAACAATGAATTTCAGTGGTAACGGACATGATTCAAAAGTTCGAAGTATTTTTAAATATTTTTTAAAAATCACATTTATGTTAAATATTGTTTTTAAAAAATGAAATATCTCGAAAAAAGTACGAACACTTACAGGCAAAAACCAAATTTACATATTTGGAAATCAGCGTATAAAAAGCTTATTAACAACAAATGTAAAAAAAAAACACGTTTTTTTTTTCATAAATTAAATATCTCAAAAAGTACGACACTTACAGAAAAACCAATTACATATTTGGAATCAGCGTATAAAGCTTATTACAAAAATGTAAAAAAAAAAAAAATAATAAAAAACTTAAAAATTCCTTTTCTCGGGCCGACGGGGGACAGAGGGGGGGGACGTTTTTCCATACCCCGTAGGGGAGGGGCGGAGAGCCCCGCGCGACCACCCAAATACCATAAGAGCGGGGGTTCGGAGCCCCTCCCCGGAGGGGGGGAAATAGTCCTACCCTGTCGTTCCCCCGGAAGGCCGAGAGACCCCGACTCCTGCCATCTTTGCGGTTTACCCTTGGGTATTCCTTTAGTTAAAAAAAAAAATAAAAAAATTTAAAAGTTACGGATCCGGCTAAAAACGTAACTGCCGTCCTCATATCATTTTTAATCATGTTCCCGTTACCACTGAAAATTCATTGTTGGTATCATGTAGTAGCCAATATATTAAAGAAAAACAAAAAAAAATTCAAACTGACCATTGGTGTAAAACAGAAAAAGGTCCTATATATGATATATATATAATATATTATATATATATAAATATATTATATCTACGTATAAATCATATATATAATATATATATATATATATATATATATAGTATATATAAATATATATATATATATAGCTATATATAATATATATATATATATATAACTTTTACTAGTGCTGTGAGGGATGTTTGCTATTTTATAATGGTAGCATACGTGTTCCTTATTTTTTTAATTACCTGAATTTAAAAATTTTAGTTGCTCATTTTCAAGTTTAAATACCCTTGATATCATTTTAGTGTTTTATTACTTGTCTGTGTGTTGATATTTACTATTTATAATGGAGGCACACGTTCCGTAAGCTTTCAACGGCTGGATTTTGAGATAAGTTTTTTGTGTCTATTTTTTTAACTTTTTACGTTTTACATATTTATTATACATACTGTTTTAGCCTTTAGTTTCCATTTTCATAACAAGATATCATAAATTTTACTTTTAATATTTTAATGTAGATTACTATAAATTTTTTTTTGTCTGTACGAAAATTTGTGTGTGTGTGTGAGTGTGCTCCTGTTTGTTCGAATGACCAGACTGTGTGGAAGGAAGGGGTGTCCGTGTCCTAGACGCTAACTTCGAATCTGTGGAGTATTACCTTTTCAACTCTCATCCTAACCTTTTACTTTTGTCTGAGACCCAGCTATCTAAGGACTCTTTCTCTTATAAACTTAATATCTCAAACTACAACTTTTATTCACAATTCTCCACAATCAACCCGTGAAGCAGTCTGTGCTATATAAAGATTAACACTTCCGTAAAACACGTCTCGGTAAACCTTGAGTCTCCTAACTTCGATATTCTATGGCTTAAGATCTTTCTTCCTAATACTACTATTATCTTGTGTTTCTGCCACTGCTCCCCTAATAGAACAGACTTTCCGGTTCTTTTAAAATATCTTGCTACTGCTCACGACGCTGTTAATTTTCTCATCCAGATGCCGAGGTTCTCTTCTTATTGGACTTCAACGTTCACTACACTGAGTGGTTGGGCCCCCTCTCATAGTGATACAGGTGGAAAGGGGGCCAAAACATTCAGTATTCTCAACGATTTGGAACAGTTAATCAAGGAACCTACACACACATATCAGATCGTCCTAATCAATTCTTGAACATTCTTGACCTATGCTTCACAACTTCTCGCTACAAATGCACAATTTTCTCTCATTGGTAACTCAGACCACAATCTTGTAGTTCTTAATTACAATACTTCTCTCCAGCAGCTCCACAATGCCCTAAGCGCACTTTCTAGTACTTCAATCGGGCTAACTGGGGGCATAGGGTCGCTTCATTGCTACTTACTTTTGGCGTGAATCCTGTTTTGACTCAGAGGACGCTTCGGTGACTGCTGAAAAAGTATGGGCCGTGATCTCCGAGAGAATGGGCAGGTTCATTCCATCTTTTACTAAAGCTTTATCTTCTCAAAATCCGTGGTTCGATAGCACCTGTTTTCTTGCTCTTTAGGATACAGACAATTCGTATAGGAAATGGAAAAGCTCTCCTTCTCCTTTCACTCTTGCCAATTTTCGTTCAACTCAGAATTGTTGCAAGGATATTATTCGTCATACTAAGCGTCTTTTTACCAAAAGGAGGTTCATTGATCTCTTTGGATCTCTTACTAACAAAAATTTCGACCCCTTGCCAAAAACACCTCTAATAACTTCTGTAAATCTGCATTTCCTCCTCTTATTCGCTCTGATAGATAAGTAGCTAATGCTCCTTCTGAAAAGGATAATCTCTTCGGCCTCTTTTTTTTATCTAATTACATCCTGGATGATTCTTGCAACATCTATCTATCCTCATAGGTGGGCAGGATAACGAAAAAAATTATCACGACATCCAATAAATAGATAACGAAAACCATCGATAAGCGATATTCAATAACTAACGATAAATTTAACGCCGATAAGGCGATAACCGATAAATCCTAAATTTCGAACTATACGACGATATTAAAATTTTTAATAAATAAAAAATCGAGAAATCCAAATTTTTATTTTTTATTGTATATAAAAAATCTTGGTTAACCTTTCATTTATGGATAGTTCCTTTAGACTGATTGATTTTATTACAGGCGTAGTAAGGTAAAATAGTTTTATCTTATCATGATGTAGCTATTTTATTCACTGTAAAGTAAGATAAAATAATTTAAAAGTAAAATCAAATGATCAATATATATATATATATATATAAATAGTATATATATATATATATATATATTATATTATATATATATATATATATATATATATATATATATATATATAGTATATATATATATATATATATACCCCAAAATATTATTACTATATTAACAACTAATTTAAATATATATATATATATATATATATATATATATATATATATTATATATAAATTATATATATACAATCTACTAGTATCATAATATATATATATATATAATATATATTATATATAATAATATTATATATAATATATATATATATATATATATATATATATATATAATCAATAAATAGTACGTTTAAACACAGTAGGACACCAAGGTCCTAAAACACGTATCAAGTTTTTAATAAATATATACCAAACGTAATGTTTCTCCAATATATATGTCAAGTACCACTACTTTATAGAGATACTTACTAAAAATGAATTTACCAAACGTGACTTTGTCAATGTCTAAATCAGTTGCACGTACCTCCAATAGCTCCGACCACAGATGACAGCTTCCAATACATTTGGTGTTTGCAACAACACCCACTTCCTTATAACGACTTGCTCCTTGAAACGCGATATGGTGGTAACGTCTACCAAAGCAGGACCCTCAAACTTCTATGTAGTAGTGAGTGCTACAGCGGTATCCTCAAATTCTTCATAAGCCGTCCACACCAACGGCCCAACGGTTTCGTCCACTCAAGAACCATACGGGTGATACGAATAACGATGAAGGATACCAATTACGTCCTACCACTACTCCTGCAGACTTATGCTAGTTTCCACGCTGGTGTCCACACCAAGCTTCATCGCACTGAAGATAGGTCTCTACACAGTGGACCGTTACTCCACACTTGGTCCACAAAACACTTGGTCTCTGCACACTGGGTTCACACCACACTGGGTCGTCTCCACAGCTGGGTGTCTTCTCACGGGGGCTCCACACTGGGCCCTTAAAACAGAAAGGGTCCCATTTTAAATATATCGTGCTATGTTTATAGCAACAGAAAATAATAATAATAATAATAATAATAATAATAATAATAATAATAATAATAATAATAACAATAATAATAATAATAACAATAATAATAACAATAACAATAACAATAATAATAATAAAAAAATAATAATAATAATAACAAACACAATTAACAATAACTAATCAACAATCGTATAACAATCTAATAAATAATAATAATAATAAAGTAATAATAATAATATAATGTCAATAGTAATAATAATAATAATAAAAGTCGTAGCACTGCTACAACCTAAATAAATCACATACGTACAACAAGTACACTATTCACTTTTGTTTACGCACATTCGTACTCTCAACTATGCTAATGAAAATAAAAATGAATAGTTATAATAATAGTCATAATACATAATGACAAAACCAATAACGGCACCAATAATAATAATAATAATAATAATAATAATAATAATAATAATAATAATAATAATAATAATAATAATAATAATAATAATAATAATAATAATAATAATAATAATAATAAAAATAAGAATATATATGTGTTATAAACATCATTTCCTGCACACCTTAAGTCATTTAAAATCCTAACTCTTATTTTCTATTGACGTTTTGCTAAATTATTTGACACCTTATAATTAATTTAATCTTATCCTACGAACCTAATATTTTACTCGTCATACCAAATTACCTAATTTTCACTTTAAAATTCTGGAAATACTTCTTCTAACAGTTATAATTTCCAACACTCTAATACCACTTTCTACTGCTTCAGTCCTAATATTTTACACTATTTACACATTATTTAGGTCACATCACTACTTTGATACTATTTTAAAAATCACCAAATGCATTATTGAAACATTACCCGTGCTTAACCTAACTAAACTTACTCAAAATGTTATATCAACTCAGTTCACTTAACTTGACCCAAATACCACCTCAACTCCACTTAACTTAACTTAACTTACGTTTACTTAAAATATTTCACTTACTTAGCTTAACGTAACCTAACCTATATTTGCTATAAAAATCTTCCGTATTAATTTCCACACCAACACTTCTCTTATTGATCCCAACTTTGTTATTAAAACCTATTCTATCTTCATATTCCTAATTTCTCCGACTTAGCATAATTTTGGTATCTAAATTCAAACTATACTCTCGATGCTAACTTTAACAAGCTCCGATATTCTTAAAACTGCTTTAAATATTTAACATTATTTTTACTACCACTTTTCATTTACGATTTAAATTCCACTACTGTTTACATTCTACTCTTAACCTAAACCTTGATATTTATATATTATTACTTTAAAATATTGGATTCAATTCACTCTTTATTCTATAAACTTAAAAAAAACTTACCCGATTTCACGGGACACGAATGCCTCAAAATGGTTTCCACTGAACCTTTTCGTCAATTTATAGACACAATAACACCTTCCTGTTAGCAATTATTCTAACGATGAAAACTTTAATAATCAACAATCCAATAAATAAGCACCTTGAACTTTCCACGAATTATCTACAAAACGAATATATTTTTCCGCTACCAAAATCTTCCGTATTCCAATTTTCATTTTTAGTTACTTGGTTTATCAAAAAACCATCATAATATTTATATATATATATATATATTATATATATATATATATATAATATATATATATATATAGTATATATTATATAATATATATATATATATATACTAGTATTATATATTATATAATATATATGTTATATATATATATATATATATATAATATATATATATATATTATATATATATATATATATATATATATATATATATATATATATATATATATATATATATATATATATATATATATATATATATATATATACTTCTTTTAATGTTACCTTATAAAATTAATTCCTTTCAAAGCCATATTGTTAATAAAAAAGATTTTAAACAAATAAAATATGGTTCTTCCCAGTGGGGCCTCACTCGTGCGCTTGAAATACGGTTTTGAAGTCAAACATCTTACCTTCCTGAGATGCCGAATGGTTCACGATCGGAACAAACCTGAATTCGAGTCCCAGCGGAGACACTTTTTTTTACCATTCAGTGATGTGCTTATTTGTAAATATAATTTTGGTATTACATAGTTAATTGTTTATATATATATTTAATATATATATATATATACTATATATATTATATATAATAATTATATATTTATCATATATATTAATAAGATATAATACTAATATAACGACTATATCACTATAATATAATATATCATCATACTTAAGTACATATATATATATATATATATATATATATATAAAAATAATATATATATATAAATATATATATATATATATATACATATATTATATATATATATTAATTACACTATATATATATATATATATAATATATATATATATATATTATATATATATATATATATTATATATTTATATATATATTATATATATATATATATATATATATATATATATATATATATATATATATATATATATATTATTGAGCTCAATGCAGCAGATGCAAGAAATTAATTGATATTATTAATTTTAAATGCATTTTTTTTTTTTTTTTTTATATTGAAATTAACTTTAAAGAGCCCACTTTTTTAGACGACATGAATTGATTGGCCATCCTTCTGTTTCATCATTAATTTACAATTTTTATTTACGCAAGTCTTTGATTTTTTAAAAGATATTTACTTTTTCATAATGTTATTTATATTTCCATCAGAAAATTAATAAATTATAAATTTATAGCAATTTGTTTTTCTTCTATGTGATGAATTAATGAGTACTTATACAAATCCTGTTACGAAAATCATGTTTTGCTGTCTCATATGTCCTGCTAAAAGTAAACATCAAAGGGACACGTTTTGTGTGATGATGAAGATGTGTGTGTGTGTGTGAGTGTGTGTGTATGTGTGTGTGTGTGTGTGTGTGTGTGTGTGTGTGTGTGTGTGTGTGTGTGTGTGTGTTTGGAAAACTATTCCAATACTCTAATATAATAAAATTTGTGATTCCATAAGCCGATGCCTTGCTCTCCTCTCAGGTCTTTTCAGGAACTTAATTTCCACTTTCACATTTGGGAAGAGAAAAATATAAAACTTAACTTTTCCTTAATTACTCTTAATAAATACTCAGAAATATTTTAGAGTGATGAAATTAACAGTTTAAAATTAATTTACAATATAAATACTTCCATTTTACATAATTTGATACACCATGTTATAAAAATTAATGACCTCCTTCTAAAGTAATAATCATAAAAAAAGCTAAAAATTCTGCTCAGGGGCCTGTCTCATGCCATAATATTTAGCTCACCTCCAAATATCTATGTGAAACGCCTCACCAAATCCCATAAGATTATATATATATATATATATATATATATATATATTATCATATATATAATATCTTACCTACGGCATTTTTCACGGATAAATTAAGATTACCTGATCATTATAGCTTACAGCCGCTATTCACTCTCAATCCTTATTACACTAATACTATAGCTATCTTACCTGACTATTTATAGCGTATATAATATATCTATATTATATATATATTATATATATATATATATATATATAATCCATAAAATTATCATATAAAAAGGTTATAACTGTCTAGAATGTAGAGGCATTTATCAAACACTCTATATTAAATTGTGCTCAAAATGGCTCTACATTTCTTACAAATTCCTTTACAATAATTAATTGATTACCATAATTTCTTCAAATATAATATTTTAAATTAATTAATTTATATATTTTTATGCTTTTAAAGTACAGTAGGATAAGCTATATTGCAACTCTATTATCTCTATTATTATAACATCACGTATCATCATGATATTTTAGGAATTCGCTAAAAATAATGGTATCCTTTCGGGCATTCCTTTGCTATCATTTGCATTCTCCCCAAACATGATTTCCAAATGTTATTGGCAATTTTAATGACTCCCATTGGGAAGTCATATATAATTTTTGCAGGTAATTGGATAAAATAACCTTACTATTATTTATGAAAATCCCATGGAAGAAATAGAAGTGATTATATATATATAATATATCCACTATATATATATATAGTATATTATATATATATATATCATATATTATATATATATATATATATCTATAATACTATAATATATATATATATATAAACTTGGCGGTACGAGCGAATCTTATATTTATATATATATATATATATATATATATATATTTATATCATATATGATATATACTACTATCACATTATTACTCCTATCAGTATATAGTCATTAATATCATACTATATTATTATATATATATATAATATATAATATATATATATATATAATTATATAGTATATATATATATATATATATATATATAAATTAATATATATATATCTATTATAATATATCATATTATTATATTAATATAGTATATAATATAACTTACCTTATGGTTACTATATATAATATATATACTAATATATAAATATAACACTATATATATATATATAATACGCTATAGACATAGTCACCTCCAATAACGTAATGTACGTAATACTACTATATATTATATAGCATACTATCTAATATACGATCTATATATATATATATCTGTACTTATATATAAACTGATATACTACCTCTCCGTCAAACGTCAGCGGTCGTATATATAACGCAATATAATATACTTAATTCTCGTCTATCAGACAACCTCAAGACTTAAATTCATTTATTAACTAATAAATAACATAACTAGATATATTTATATATTAATTATTATTAAATTATTACTATTAAACACTAATACTATATATATATATATATATATATATTATAGTACTTATAATATATATATATAGGACCTGTTTCGTTTTTACGCCTCCGATCACTTTTTGTTTATATCCCATCAATAATTTTTTCTCGCTCCAAGCGCACACACCGTACTCAACTTTCGATAGCATATGATACAAACAGTTAATATATCTCTCA
>JABUQX010122146.1:5000-10000 GCA_015478945.1 Trachelipus rathkii | reverse complement strand
GCAATCGAATATTTTACACTTTTCATTACGGTATTTAACAGTGAATACAGTATGTAACAGTAAAATATCACTGATGAAAATAATGGAAAAATCTGACTGAACACATACACTCACACACACACACATATAATATATAAATATATATATATATATATATATATAATATTATATATATACTATATATATATATATATAAATAATAATATTATATATATTAATATATAGGATATCAAACCCTTGGCTATTGGACATGATTTTAATATTATTTAATAACACATAGTAAATCTTTAAAAAATTTTAAAATCATGTCCAATAGCCAAGGGTTTGATATCCTATATCTATAATTTTGCGTACCAAGCAACATAAATACTATATAATTATATAATATATATATATATATATATATATATATATATATATATATATATATATATATATATATATATATATATATATATTATAATATATATATTATATATATTAAATTATATAAAATGATAGTGAATCTTCATATTTTGACATAAATATAATTTTAGGAACTTTTTTACTTATTTTCAGGGTGCTTGCGGAACTCCGACATTCCTTGAGGTTAGTTATTGCGATTGCAATTATTAACATATATATATATATTAATATATAAATAATTATTTAATTTTAATATATTAATATTATATATATTATATATATATATATAATATATATTATATATATATATATATATAGTATATATATATATCAAAACTTGAATTATTAACCTCAATAATTACAAATATAAATAATTTCTTTAATTATAAAATAGTTAAAATAATTAATAAAATAATAATAACAATTCTCATAATAATAATAATTAAGAATAATAATAATAATAATTAATAATAATAATAATAATAATAATAATAATAATTAATAATAAATAACATAATTATAATTATAATTATATATAATTGTATAATTATAATTATAATTTTAATTATAATTATTAATTATAATTTTTTTATTATTTATAATTATAATTTATAATTATAATTATAATAAAAATAAAAATTTAAAATAAAAATATAATAAAAATAAAAAAAATAATAAAGATAATAATAACAATAATAATAAAATAATAATTATTAGTAATAATAATAATAATAATAATAATAAAATTATAATGATTGTTATTATTATGATTATTATATTTATTATAATTATTATAATTATTTAATTATTATTAATATATTATTAGATAATTACTTTAATTTTTAAATTATTATAAATTATAATTACGTTAATTATTATAAATTATTATAATTATTATAATTATTATAATTATTATAATTATTAAATATAATTATAATTTATAATTATAATTATAATTATAATTATAGATATAATTATAATTAATTATAATTAATAATTATAATTAATTAATTATAATATAATTATAATTATAATTATAATTATAATAATTATAATTATAATTATAATTATAATTATAATTATAATTATAATTACAGTTACAGTTACAGTTACAATTACAATTACAATTACAATTACAATAATAATAATAATAATAATAATAATAATAATAATAATAATAATAATAATAATAATAATAATAATAATAATAATAATAATAATAATAATAATAATAATAATAATAATAATAATAATAATAATAATAATAATAAAAGACATAACTCTTCCAACGTTAAAATTTTAAATTTATTTTTTAGATTAATTTTTCCAAAAGAAGAAAAATAAAAATAAATAAATAAAAAAAAATAAAAACCAAATGGAAAGTAGTATATTGAAGTCTTTAATAAATTAAGAATTAATTTAAACCTGAGGGGAAGAATTAATAATTAAAAAGAAATTCATTTTTTATCCTATCAAAGAAATTCACTTAAAGGAATTTTTTTTCCTCTATTCTTGAATTTCTTGAAAACTAAATGAGGGGAAGATGGAAGCTCTTGAATTTCTTTAAAAAATGAAAATGTTGGAATTATTAAAGCTAATCTCAGGGCTTTTGTTTAGCAACTTGAATTCATTAAGTTTATTATTGGCAGAAAGCAGAAAAAAAAAACTCAGTTGCCTTTCTCATATACACAATTCATGTCTTCATTTATACACATCAATATTCTTGTGTATATCTTGAAAATACAGAACCTAATTTTGCTATGAGAGAGAAAAATTCAAACTAGAATATATATATATATATATATATATATATATATATATATATATATATATATATATATATATATATATATATATATATATATATATATATATTATTCTCACCACATAACCTCAGTGCCGAGATCGGAAATAACCTCAACCCCGAGATCGGAAATTGGTCAGGGAAAGTATTTGTTTGGTTTATGGGACTAAGTGCGGGAAAGTGCAAGATATTGAGGCGATGGCAAAGCCCTAACTCATCGCAAAGCAGTTGGAGTGACTTGGCCACCCGGGCCGTGCGTTCGCATCCTAATTCGCGGCCTTCCAATGCGAGAAGCATGAGAAGAGTGATTAGTATGAATTAGTATGAATTTCTTTGAAGAGATAAAAAATGAATTTCTTTTTATTATTAATTCTTCCCCTCAGGTTTAAATTAATTCTTAATTTATTAAAGACTTCAATATACTACTTTCCATTTTGATATTATTATTTTATTTATTTATTTTTATTTTTATTCTTTGTTTATTTTAATTTAAAAAATAAATTTAAAATTAAATGGGAATATTATTATTTTATTATATTATATTATTATTTATTATTATTATTATTATTTTATTATTATTATATTATTATTATTATTATATTGCAACATTAATTGTAACTAATGTAATTATAATTATTTTTGTAACTGTTGAATAATTATTTAAGTTTAAAATGATATTATATATATATATATAAATATATATATATATATATATATAAATATATATATTATATATATAATATTATATATAATTATATATTATATATAGTATATATATATATATATATATATATATATATTCAGTGGGCGGCTTCGTTTTTATGGGCTCGCGGGCTGGAGCGCCCCTCCAAATTAAAAGTGCCAGGCGTAGGATGTTGACGGAAATATAAAATTTTTTGTAAAAAAAAAAAAATGAAAAGAAATTTTTTTTTAACTTTTATAATACATAAAAACGTAGTACTTAATCAAGAAAATAAGAAAGAAATGCGTTTGCAACGCAAATTGTCCCGTGAACGATATTTTATTTCAATATCCATATAAAACTGTGGGCTGCTATTTTACAGCCCAGAAAAAAGACCAACCTTATTAGTTTTTAAAAATGAGACAAACATGGCAACAAAAAGGTTTCCAATTCCTATAATAATTTTTAGCATATTGCCACTTTGGCCTTTTTGAATTTTATAACAACTTAGGTATTATACTCTATATATATATATATATATAATAGATTATTTGTATATAGAAAAAATATATATATATATATATATATATATATATATATATATATATATATATATATATATATATATATATATACAGCGAGATGATGAGGTCATTAATTAATTAAACATAGAATTAAATCACTCACCCCTCGGGTACAATAATTAATATGATGGAAGGTGTATTAAAGAGATTTTGATGTTAGTCATTTATTAATATTCTTTCTTGTATTGTTTTTATCACAGATCATAATAGACAATTTTTATTTTGTATAATAAATACGGACTGGGTCACTGACCCTTCGAATACATTTTCGTGAGTACTCGAATCCAAATATTATATTTATTAGAACGATTCGCACAGGGGCGAGTGCTATAGTGCCTCGATGTACTGTGCTAGATCTTATTCACCATTCTCTCTAATTTTTATATCTTATTATTTCACTGATGATCAACATAGCGTATCAAACTGACACTTACAAGAGATCTTGTTATAAGAACATTAATTATATAATAACACCTTCAATTTTAATACAAAAATAATATATTTAGCGTGCCAGGGCCATGCCCTGGACACGTGTTTACGGCATTGATGTCGGATGCCTAACTGGCATTCCCTTCCTCGGTCCCAGATAGAACAGGGCAGGAACAAGATTTTCTATTGGCTGTTTCAATTGAAATAAATATAAAAAAGATAAAAAATTGTTATGTTGATCTTTATAAGATGTAGGCAATTTTACCGTACATAATAAATACACAACTTTCTAGATGCTTTGTTTTCTACCTTATTCATAATAGCTTTCCTCAATGAGTTCTTAGCTTTATAATTACAAATAAAGTTATAAAAAAGCATTATCTAAGACTAGAATTAATTATATATAATATATATAATATATATAGTATATAATATATATATTATATAATATAATATATATATATATATATTATATATATATATATATGTGTGTGTGTGTGTGTGTGTGTGTGTGTGTTGTGTGTTGTGTGTGTTTTCAATCAGATTTTTCCAATATTTTGTTCTGTGATATTTCACTATTACATACTTTATTCACTGTTACATACCGTAATGAAAGTGTAAAATAACCGGTTTCTGTAACCATTTTAAAATAGTCTAAATTTATAATAAAGCTACCCAAGTATTATAAAAGCTAATTTATTATTGGCTTATTATTAGTGAGAAATAAATATTCATTAAATAGCCCAAATATACTTTGATTTAGTTGTGCTGACGTAGTAATAGAGTGAAAAGCACTTAATCCAACGTTTCTTTAATATTTATTATTACATTATTGTACTGTAATATCTTTGAAATACCTTTTTCTACGTACGAATAAAGTTTAAATTTAAAAGCTCTCATAACCTGTTTCTATATATACTAAAAATCTTCAATAAATTTATAAAAGAAGGAAACACAGTATTAGAATTTTGAATAACTTTTCAAAAAATCCTTGAAAAGAAAAAGGACCTTTCAAAATCTTTTAATATTCGAGAGAATGTGAAGAAAAAGCAAAAAAAGATGAACACCCAAAAAGAGACTTTCTCAAAACCTTTTA
>JABUQX010122144.1:22500-25000 GCA_015478945.1 Trachelipus rathkii | reverse complement strand
TAGCAGCCATACAACTTTTTCCTAGTGGTCTTCTTTAGCCCTACTATGCCACAAGCATATGAAACAAAGGTACTTAGTATATCCGCTTTTCTGCCCAAGTAAGATGTTGACCATCTTCAAATCAACGCATATAGACCACTGGTGTTCATCATTATTTATAAGCTTCTGCAACATCATTCTTATATTTTTCATATTTCTTTCATTTTGTTGAGTCGACTATTCAAATCGCTGTCATATACTATCTTTTTGTTTAGCTTTAGTGCTACACATCTGAGCTTCTAGTTGAACTATTCCATAAACAATGCCAATCTTCTGGTTTTTATTTAGGTAACCCCATTTGGAGTAGGAGTTCAGGGATTTTCCTACAGTATACTAGGTCTTCTCTTCAATGAAATATGGAAGAAGTACTACCTCTCTTGGTCCGAAAAAGTTATTTTTACATTCGGCCTTGAGACAGTTCTTTTCACTTAGTCTAGATGCTAAAAACTCAGAATCTTGCTTGGAGAGACTTAACTCTCGTTCTAAATCATTGATCTCTTCCTGGGAGAACTGTTGCTGTGTAGAAGTACTTTCTTCATTTATTCACTACCACTATCTGCACGTGTGCACACCAAATCCTGGATATCTCCTTCATCAGACAATGCTAGGTCTGGGAGTGTAGTGAACACTGGGATGGGGACATCGTCGGAGTTTTGTACAGGTCGCCTTGCTGATTTCAAATCCGATACTAAAATTTACGTTTCTTGTAACGATTGATACCTTTCACATTAACCAAACAAAATAACAGTCACTGTGGTGATTCTTTGGCTCTCGCTATACCATAGGCACACCAAATTTTAAACCTTTTCTTCGTCAATTTTTCCACTGAGTAGATTTTTCGACACAGTTTTACAGACCATATGGGGAGCCCAAGGCTTATCTTGGTCTCCGAGTTTAATTCCAAAGTATGCCAGATATGCTTACTTCACAAGGTTCTCCTTGCAATATTCACCAAGAATGTGCAGAATCATTGGGGTTATTCGAAACCAGGCTCGTTCGTGAAGTACTTTTCATAGTGCTCTGAAAATGAAAAAATAAAGTATATTAAAGGTAAGCCCCTTTAAAAGAAGGAATAAAACGATATTACTGTAAAATATGCATAAAAAAGATATTTGTATAAGAGTAAATCTGGAACACCCTGTATCTCTAAAAACTAGAGCCAATCTTGAAAACTAATGTCATTTCTGAAATCAGCACACCCGATTTTACTTAATTCGTAAAATATCGCTTGCCAGCAAAAAAAAAATAATAAATAAATATATGTTGCCAGTTATAAATAAATAAAAATTTTCAAATAGAAAAGTTAATACTTTTTATATCAAAATGGATACCAGCTAAATTTTAATACTAACACTCTCGTTCAAATAATAAGGATTGTTATCTGAATAAAAAATTGTTAGTAAAAGAAGATAGAAAACTACTACACAAATAATTAAATGAATGAGTACTTTGACTGAGAAATATTAATAAAAAAAAATTGTACTTCTGGTTCTAATACTCTCGATTGAATTATAAGACAATATTATCCAACCAAAAAATTACTAGAAAAAGAAGACACAACAAAAATTAAATATTTGACTGCAAATAAATTAAAATGTTCGTCTAGGGAAAGTTCAAAAATGTAAACACTCAAAAAAAATGCTTTAAGGAAATAATACTTTTAAAATATATACAACTTACTGTGTATTACAGGACCAAGGACATCTGGTAAACCACAAAAATAATACACTTAAAAAAATAATAATAAAGTATTATTCGCAAAAAATATTACAAAAAAACACTTAATTTTTCATTAATGAAATTTAAACACGCATCACAAATAGAAAACGTAACATATATTACTATCAATTAGTAAGCAATCAATAACAGCTCCTTTGTTCGTTCGTACCAAATCACAAGTTCGTCTTTGCCAGGACCAATTAAGTAACAACAACCTCGATAAAAAAAATGAATAAATCAGAGCAGAATGGCAAACATGGCTTTTAATAGTCAATTACGTTATCAATGATACTTTGTTAACCAATGAAATATAATTTAAGTTTATAAGCATTATGCAAACAATTAAAATTTAAAGTTTTTTAGAGGAAATTATTTTAACTTCTAATTGAAGAAGGGCGGGGCTTAAATTAGCATTACCTTTGTGCTAAATCAGTTACAAGAAAAAAAAAAAATGAAGGACAAATTTGAAAAATCTAAAAAAGAACTTTTGGCAAGAATGGACTCCACACCATGCAAGCGGTAAGGGCTGAAAACGTTTATTAATATCAGAAGTCACCCTTACGATTCTCTCAATTTTAAAAATACATCTTTCTTAAAGATATTCATTCCCATAAATAAATAAATAAATAAGAATATTAATAATAATAATAAATTAATAATAATAATTAATAATAATAGTTATAATAATAATAATAATAATTATAATAATAATATAATAATAATAGTAATAATAATAATAATA
>JABUQX010122144.1:2500-20000 GCA_015478945.1 Trachelipus rathkii | reverse complement strand
TATATAATATATTATATATGTATATATATATATATATTATATATTTATAATATTATAAATATATATATATATTATATATAGTTATTATTATATAATATATATATATATATATATATATATATATATAATCATATATATATATATAAACTTATAAATATAGGTGATTCAAAAGAAGGTTAGAAGAATCGTGGAGCGTACATCGGAGACTCGGTTTTGTTGAGCATATTCATTACTGTAATGAATATCTTATTTCAGTGAGGTTTTCACTATAATAATAATAATAATAATAATAATAATAATATAATTAATAATAATATAATAAAATAATAATAATAATAATAATAATAATAATATAAATAATAATAATTAATAATAATAATAATAATATATAATAATAATAATTAATTATAATAGATAATAATAATTATAATATTAATAATAA
The DNA here is from genome assembly GCA_015478945.1 of Trachelipus rathkii. Taxonomy (NCBI): domain Eukaryota; kingdom Metazoa; phylum Arthropoda; class Malacostraca; order Isopoda; family Trachelipodidae; genus Trachelipus; species Trachelipus rathkii. The sequence goes on along the minus strand of JABUQX010122144.1, from coordinate 19,558 downwards.
ATAAGTATTTATTATTTTGCCTTTATCGTTATTATTATTAATTATTTTCATTTTATTATATTATATTTTAATTATATATTATTATTATTATTATTATTATTATTATTTGTATGTCAAATTATTATTATATTATGTTATTATTATTATTATATTATTATCGTTAAAATATAAAATCGTTTTGTTACAATTTTTATTATTATGGTTTCTAGATACATTTTACTCATTTTCATATTATTATTATTATTTTATTTATTATTAATTATTATTGGATTATTATTGATTATTATTATTAGTTATAATATTATTAGTATTTGTGTTTAGGTCATTAGTGATCAGATGGGATTACTCTAGTATTATGAAATAGGAAAACACGGGATGTTTACTTATAACAACGGTTCTTACTTGAAAATTTCTCAGACAAAAGGCATGCCCCTCCTCTACGCCCAGAAAATTTAGTAGTTATCATTGATGATTTCATTAAGTAAATAAAGAACAGGAGTATATAGTAGAAGCGGGCAAACCGGGATTATTCTTAAATGATTGGAAGTAGGCCTAAGTAAAGCCGGCAAAGGAAAAAAAGATGTACTTGACCCTATATAGGTGCAGGCTTGCAACCCTTGCAGCCCTGGTTCAAAAGACCCATAATTGTGTTCTGTTCACAGTTGCTCTTATCAGATAATAGATTTATAAATAAATTATCCTACTTATTGTTTATGATGTAATTTGATGCATAGGTTTATTAAAATTCAAATATAAATAATTCACTGGTCAACAAAGAATTTGTCCTAAGACATAATAAAATACCGTTTCATACATGTTTTTTGTCATGCCGGCCGAATTCAATAAATTCTATTGGTTTTGTCTGTCAGGTTAAAGTTTTGACATTATTTCAATGTAAACATGGAAAAAAATTGCAAGAAAATAATTTGTGAAAAGGACCAAAACGCGTTGGATATTACCAAACATATAATGTAATTAAATATTTGTATCCTGCCCAAATATATATGCTGTGAAAATTTCAAATTGACAGGACAAATAATAAAAAAGATGTAGTGGTTTTTCATTTAAGTAATGGTTAAAAAAAAAAAAAAAAAATATTTTTCGTTTTCGATAGAAATGCGGCAAATTGACCTTATAGAGCCAAACACCAATTATAATTTTTGGATTCAGCGCAAAGAAAAACATAAGAAACTAGATCCAAAAAACAAGCAATAAAAATTTGTTTCTCGAGTATTTATTATATTATTATTTATTATTATATTATTATATATTATTATTATTATTATATTATTAATATTATTATTATTATATTATTATTATTATTAATTATTATATTATTATATTATTATTTATCATCATCTTTGCCTTTCCTCACCTTCCTTCAGCGAGCGTCATGCCAATTTGATTTTACCTCTATTCGTTCACAGTGGGTCTCTCCCCCTCCTGCTCTCTGCAGGGGATTCCAGTCTTTGCATAAGTCGAGCGCACCCAGTGCTGTTGAGGAAATTCCTTTGTATCTCACGCGGAGGTCCATAGCGACTCTATAGCGGTTACACCGATGGTTCCAAGACGGAGAAAGGGTGGGAGCTTCAGTTGTTGTTTCCGGACATCACTGTATCCCAAACCCTTCCCCCTATTTGTCTGTTTTTCAGCTGAACTCATAGCTATGTCCATGGCGGTGAACAAGATCAGTACCTTCGCCCGTGGTGGGTAATTATACCCATACTTTTCGGGATTCTCGGAGCGCTTCTCCAGTCGTTGCTTGGACCGGTCAAACCCGATAAACCCGTTGGTCTGGCCATTCCAACAGTTCCCTCTGCGGGATTGTTACCAGGCAGCACCACAACATTTGAGTTCATGTTGGGTTCCCTCCCATGTGGGTGTTCCTGGCAACGAACGGGCCGATGGGAAGGCCAAACGGCGGCTTTGCACACAGGTGTTCGGGTTGCCCGTTTACCTATCCCCTGCTGTTGCGCCTGGGCCATTTCCCTGCTACAGATTTCTCCATCTCTTTGCGTCCGGGGCTTTCCTCTCTTGCTGGCCAGTTCTTGTGGGCGAGGATGCTCGTGGGCGCCCAAAACTTCGGAAATGTCAAACCCGTCCTTGGCCGGTGCTCTTCATGTCGTGTCAAGAGTCGCCTCCTGGAGGTAGTCCTGGCTCGATTGCGTCTTGGTCATACAAATCTTACCCATGGATTTCTTGTCGCGAGGGGTTTCCCCGTCCTGCCCATTTTGCTCCTCCAGTTGTCACTCTCACTGTCTCATTCTCTTGTGATTGCGGTTCCATCTCTGACCCTTCGAAGTAAGATTCTTTCCTGACGTGCTATCTATCCCTCTTCAGATCGCCTTCAGCACATCTTATCCGAATTCATCTCATTTTCGTAAGTGATCGCATTTTTGCCGTTCCTCTGACATGAACATCTTGTATAGATCTAAACCATCTCAGCCGGGTTCCTCTTTCGTTTGTTAGGGATTTCCCCTGTGCTTTAGTTTGCTACACGCGGTCTAGCCCGTATTTTTGTTTTACTTTCAGTTCCTTTGTAAAGTCCACTCCAAAAAAAAAAAAAAAAAAAATTATTATTATTATTACTATTAGTATTTATTATTATTGATTACTTTATTATCTATTATTATCTTATCTGGGCGGAAACAAAATTTTATGACCCTGTATATAAGACTTCTTTCTAATGTAGTTTTTTGCGCTGAATCAAAAAAAATATACTGGTGCTTGTCTGTAAGATCCAGTTTTGCCACCATTCATAAGAAAAATTAATACAAAATAAATTGTAATTTTTTTTTATTTGTTTTTTACTCCACCTAAATGAAAAACCACTCAAACCTTTTATTCCTATTCTATCAAATATATATTTTTCACAGACAAGTGATATACTTGGGCATAGAACCCTATCTATCTATTTTTATTGTAGATAATCTGTTTAAATAGCCCAAACTCGTTTTTGATTCTAGTTGTCAAATTTTATAATATAAAAAAAGCTTCTAGGTTTTTTCCAATGTAATTAATAGTGGAGTTTTATGAGTGAAAGTTTAGATATGTAAAAATTTTTGAGAATTTAGCATAAAAATAAATGTACAATATAGGGAGTGACAACAAAGACAAAAATATAATAAATTTTATTACCGATCACACCTGTACACACAAGACGATTTAATAATTATAAATATCAGTTTAAGAAGATATTATAGTAATATGTAACAAAACTAACAGAAATATTTATGTACCTTTTGTGAAACACTTAAATTGTTCACTAATAAAGCAAAAATTCTTCCATTATCTTTTTATTATTATATTATTATTTATAATTATATTATTATATTTTTATTATTATTTATATTTAATGTATATATTATATTATTATTATATTATTATTATAATATATATATATATATATATAATATTATATATAAAGTATAAATTGTTCTTATACACTAAGATTAATACATATATGTATTTAATGTATATATATATAAAGTATTATAGTTATATATTTATTTATATAATTATTATAAAGGATGGTGGTTAAAGAATAATGAAGATTTAAAAAATAAAAATTATATTAGTTATATAATATTATATTATAATTTTTTTAATAATTATAATATGTATATTATATATTATTATGGATTATATATATAATATTATTAATACACAAAAATGTTATTATAATATGACTTTATATAGCGCTGAGTAAGATGAGTTTTCATTAAATCAATTATACACATAGATTAAAATCCCTCTCTAACCTCTCGTCGGATGAGCAGCTTGAGAGATTATAGGAGAGTGTAGATGAGTGCATATATAATAGATTTGAATGTTATATGCTTTATTAAAATATTCTTTTTATTGCATTTGACATATATTTTTAAATTAATAGATAATTTTTATTTTGATATAATACCTAAATAAGGAGTGGGGCCACATGACCCTTGGTGTACACAGATATTTTCAACCGTGAAATACTTTATAATCCCCATACATTATATAACAAATTTATTTGGTAATAGAGTTTGCCAATGCGTGGAAATGTTAATATTATAATTTTGCCATGTTGCTGATACTAGATCACAAAATCACCGTATCTTTCCAAATATATTTATCTTTATATATTTTCACTGGTGAGAGGTCGAAGACTATAGCGTATTCAAATGACAGCTTTAAAAAAAAGATCTTTATTGTCATTAAAAGAACATTAATTATAGTATATATAGTATAACACTTTTAATTTTATTACAAAATAATATGATGTTTGTGTGTCCGGGCACGATTGCCCGGCGACACCTAAGTCTCCTATGCATTGATCTCGGCCTCTGACCATCACTAACGTTCTTCCACTCAGAATTGGCGATCAATTATCATCGACCGTGGTTCAGGGAATAAGACGTTCTTATGTTTGGTTGAGCTAGTAAGATTTACAAATCAATAATATTAAAGCAAGAAAGAATGAAAAACTAGATTGTGATGTTTATCACATGTAAGTAAATTTTGACCATATATATAATAATAGCTTTACATATTTACAATACAGATTAAATAATATAAATCATTGTGTTATTCTCGTTACTAGAGATACTAGCCTTAGTAACATACGGAGGAAAAGCATCCTAGAGGTTAAGGAAGAACACTCAGCCTTTTTTAAATATTCTTATAAAAAAAATACATTTTTCTATTTTAACAGAAATTTTAAAGTCGGCAAGAAACATTCCGTTTTTAGAATTGTATTGCGATTTTTGAGACCTAAAACTTTTTGAAGTACATATACAGCCTGTGACCTTGAAGCCTCTATCCCACTCGCTGGATGATCTCAACGTTTCACTGATATGAGAGCTTCATAAGCTCCTTCCCCGCTTTATGAGGTTATGGCCCTCACGAAATGTTATCTTATCTCTTCTTCGTTATTTACAGATAAAATTTTACAAAATGAAATTCATAATAATATCGGAAAAAAGTGTATTATCATAATCGCACCATAAGAACAGTTATAAAAATAACTTTTAATCAGATAAGATGTACGTATGACACACTATAAATAAACTATCTATAAATTACTAATTATAAAATAATTTATAAATTATTTAAATAAATTTATAAATCAGAGGAAACGAAATTTCCTGATAAGCAATTAGTCATACTTAATAAATCAAATACAATAATTTTTTTAATGGAGATCTCCAGCATGACTTTGAAAAACCCTACCCACAGACGCAAAGTCTTAACTCTAGACTATATTTATATTATAAATACTAATTTTTAATACCCTTAATATTATATACAAGTTTCTATATTCTTTAAAAAATGTAAATATTCTACGTATAATGTGACCATGTGCCTATAGAGGGGCCCATTTTAGCAAATTTACGGATTTTTCATTAGACTGTAAAGTCTGTTTAACAAGAATTTATATCACAATTTTTGAACTATATCTTCTATAAATAAACCACAAGTATATTATACAAATATTTCAGTCACCTTTTCTTTATAAAAAGACTTAATTTACTTATTAATATTAATACTAGTAAATATATTAACGGCTAATCATATTATATAGGTATAACTAATATTGCACGTTTATACAACGCATTCATTTGTTATCACACTTAAACTACCATTATACCACTACCCACTATTATTGAGGAGATATAATAGTGATATGATAGTATATCCGTAATGGATTACTAGAGGGCGAGATTCCCACCTTCTTGTACCAGCTGTGATTGATACTGTACATTAAATGTGTAAAACGAGTTATTTATATCACAAAAATTGTCATGAGTCACAAGTATTACACTTTAATCTATTAATGTAATGAAATGAGTATGCCATTCAGTGTCAGAATCAATGTAATACGAAAGTAAATTAAGCAACTGCAATTAGATTTCTTGAGGATTTTTTAAACCAGTGAGCCACAGATCCATCCTTCCTAATCTTAGTAAAATGTTTTCATTGATATCTATCAAAAGGTTTATGAATTTTGTAAATAAACTTGATCTTTGCAGTCACATTTGGGTAGTTAAGGATTTTAACATCTACCTCACTCAAAAGTTAAACTACAGAAAGATGTTTCTCTACTCTGAAAATGCTCAAAACATATTTTCTCAATTTTACAAGGGAGGAAAGACTAACAAGGCTTACTATAATAAGTGCTCATCATAGCTACAAAATATAAAGGCAAGTTAGCATTGAGAGGATATTTCGCTTATCTTGTAATCTCACTTCCCAATTTTGATTAAGCGCTCACGAACATTCATATCGTAGGAGGCAGTAGTCTATTTTCTTTCTTTTCGTCTCACCGATAATATGGTTTATATTGATGTCATTTACGCGACTTTCCTGCTGGTATATTGAGAATTTGCTAGCATATGTGTACCCACACAAGTCATTATCCACTTTATAGTATCTGAAGTGCTTTGTTTGGAGGATATAGTATTTAGTTCTGCGGAGGTATCTATTCTTTCATCTTTCTAAACCTCCTTCGATCCATATTTCTAAACCTTTTGCATTTCATATGTCTTTATATCTTTGTTTCTACCTCTTATGAATCACACAAATTTCATCTTTTGTGTGTTTTCTTTTTTTATTTTATATTTCTGAAAAATATTTATCGTTCAATTTTACTATCTTTATCTATCTCTTTTCTTTTTTTTCTTTTCTTTTTTGTTCTATTCTATTACGAATTTTTTTTCTCTTATATATTTATATTGTATATTTGTTTCTTCCGTTCGCAAATCTGCCGTTCATTTTTTCAGGATTTCTTCATTGGAAGGTTAATCGATACTGATCATCTATGATTTCGTTCATTTTGAATCATCAAATATAACTAGGGTGATACATCAATATATCATATCCACTTAATCACACATGTAATAAGAATAGGTTACTTTTAACTTTTATGAAAAAGTATTATATCTTCTATTATGATGCATAAAAACATCATAATTGTATCTGATCCATAATCTTTCTTCTCAACTCACTCAAAACTTAGGAGCATTAATTAGTGAATTTGGAAATTTATACCTAGTGCCAACATGTACTACTAATATAGATTTCATTCCACCTTTCAGTTAGTTTTATTATTATTTTCTGAACGATAAGGATTTTCAGTAAAATGTTGAAGACTATGAAGTAACAGAATTTTATCAGATCTAAGTTGCGACTTACCATCAAAGTGAACTTTTTACACCTGATAGCGCAGTAGATGAGTCGATTAATCAATTACCAAGCTAGAATATATATAACCTCCCATCACCTTTCTCTTAGTGCTAAAGTATTTTTTATCAATCATTAACTGCATACACTAATAATAAGATGAAAGGTGCAATTTAAATAGATTTGATGTTATTCTTTTATTTAACATTCTTTTTTATATTGTTGTTTTACAGATCATAATAGATAATTAATACTCTAATTGTATTTTTCTTTTTAGTTATATAAATTTATATATCAAGAGATGAGTTGTAGCCAAGACCTATATATATACTATACACATTTATTATTGCTCCATGAGTTTGAGCAATTATCAATATGAAATTCTAGATTCGCGCGCATATTATCACACAAAGTTTTGTATAATTTGAAAACAGTATAGTATGCACAATGAGCGCTATTTGGTCAATCTATATAATACTGCCTAGCCAGATGTTCCAATTACTAGAAACTCTTCCATCATCGTATATATGCTTTATGCGAATATACCATCTTTGTTTCTCATCACTAGCTTGGCTATAAGTCTTTAGTTTGTTCTCTATACTTTGGGCTGAAACTATATTATAGAGCATTTATTGAATTTCAGCTTAACTTAGGTGTCAGCAACGTTAGTTCGAGACATAACATATATGACACACAACAAAATGTATTTTCTTACCTTACCATAAATATATTAGAATCATCATTAATATGATATTTAGAGAATAAATAACAATATGTCAAATTCTAATGTATTACATATACTAAACTAGCTTTATATATAGAAGATTAAAATAACTATTTTCTTGCTTTGTGTCCATAGAGCGACTTAGTGTCCCCGACTATCTACATATCTTCTAGCAATGTTTGGTGCATTAAAATCTGTTTATAGGAGCAACCATGTATATAATTCTCTCTGTCTTTTTTTAATGCAATCCGCAGCTACTAACGCGTTATACTTCTCATCGCTTTTTTAGCGGTGATCAATGAAGAAACATCATTATATACACACACGTCTCGGTCACTGAGTGTTGATATAAGATCTTCCTACTTACGTCCCGTGTTAACGTAATCATTTTATAAATATATCTAAATAACACAATGACACAGAATACAAAAACAGTTTATGGTGCTGGACAATACTTATGAAAGCTTTCATGGTGTGAGTATGAACAAGCAACATATGTGATGTAGATGATGATTGCTGAATTTCTATTGTAAGCTAGAAAGATTGTATTTTTGTTCTTTACCTCATTAGTGAAAATTTTACTACGTATTATTCTATGAATTAGTAGTCTATATTCACACATATATCAAATATCCAATATATATTACATCCTTATTATTGCATGAGATTATTATATTAGCTACGGTCATAGCACTGATTCTATTTAGATAATCATCTTAAATCAATATCTTCTAACAATAAAAGAAAATGGCTAAAGATTTGACCAACAGCAATCTAATTATATCCCCACATAATTTTGAAATCATTATTATTTCTGAGGGGGTCAAGCCAAGTTCCAGTGGGTACCTTGCTGATGTTTTCTGTAGATCAGTTATATTTACTAAAACAGTGTAGGCATAGAGCAGACAATACTTTTTTATAATATAGATAATATAGATTGATGTATTAAATGGTAGGACATGGATTCATTATCTGCTATTATATATATAATAGATAGATAGGAGAGAGAGAGAGAGAGACGATATCTATTGATATCATGTATTCTGATTGTATTCCGGATTCCAGCACTATGTCACTCTTGTAAGAGTATCAGATGATTTTCGTATATATCTTCACAATAAATGTAGGTTGATGTTTCTTTTCAAGAGAGAATCCAGTAAGAGAGTTGTGTATGCACTGAGTAATATTGATGTAGAAAACACTTCTTTAGAGGCTTTGTCCTCTTTCATAGTAATGGTAGAGATTAACCTAAGGATAGCGAGAGCGCAAAAGACAACTCAGACTGTATACTGATATATCGACGATTGAACTTAAATATCTGAAAGTAATCCAAGACGAACTGAAGAAAGAGCATGAGAGTATGACGAGATGCAAATATATATTAATCAAGATATTTTATTTTAATATATATACTTCATGATAAAAATATGGGATACTAAAAAAATGAATAGTTTTGGTATTATATTTACTATTTATCCTATTAGAGATCTTCCATGCAACAATGTTTACTTGCTAAAATTATTCTTTTATGTAATATAAATCATTTATTTAAAATGAAACAAAATAAAATAATAACATTAAAAACAGGCTTGCGGAGCCGGTAAGTTTTTTATACATTCCAATTTAAATACCGGCTCATATTTAAACTAATATTATATTTAATAACTTTAATTAAAAAAGATCAAAAGATATTAAATTAAAAATAAATTATTATGAAGTTATTGCGAGTATCATATGCGTCAAGATCGAGTATTTACGAGTAAGGAAAATAAATAAATTCATAAAGAGAAATAGGGGCGGGGGTGAGGTGATATTAAATCTCTTATCTTTTTATGGTAATTTTCTTTGATTAAAACTATTAATTAAAGCAGGAGTTAGTACTGTATATATTAATTCATTTAGAGACGATATTTTTATATACTTATTTATATAGTATAATTATGCGAAACAAAACTATTTCAAGATGAGTTGAGTAGTGTATGTATTGAGTTGTGGAGTGTATATATATATATGAGTGTGTAGTTGATGTGAATTTAAATGAGTGATGATTTAGAGTTCGTGTGTATGCTAGATTTTGTGATGTTCGTAGGCCCAAGTTTTGTTGAAGTATGTTGATGTGTGTGATGTAGGTAGGTGTATAAGCTGTTGTGCTGTTTGTGTGTGATGAGAGTGTGTATAGTGTGCGATATTTAATAGACGTGTGTGCAAAGAATATATTTTAAAAGTATTTTAATCTTTGAAAAGTTTTCTTATCAGTTAGACCGGTTATAGAACATTAACATCTCTTTACCTATCTTAATATCTGTGGCAGAGTAACCAATCTTTCGAGACGTTATTTGTACTATGAACTATGAAAAATATAATTTAATGATATTTGTAAGTTTATGTAAAATTGTTTAAATGAAAGAGTTAGTTTAAATTTAAAATAAATTATTGCTTTATATAGATTGTTGGAATTAAAAAGGTGTTTTATAGGTTATGGAAAGCATATGTTTGTTAAAAGTAATTGGTGATCAATGTGATATATATTACTCCATTTTAGTAATTAGTTAAAAATTAGTTATGAATTTTTTTAAATAGCTATAGTCCACTTGCTTAGTTTGCGGGGGTCGTATATAAGTACCTGTATAAGTTAGATGGGCGCATATTCGTTTATATGTTGATATGTTATGATTGATGATTTGTAGTAATCTGTGTGTGTGGTAATAAACGGTATAATATAAGTATTTTATAGATATCAAATAAATAAAGAAATATCCTGAAGTTGAAGGGTGATCCTCAGTTTATGAAAGTCATTACATTCATTTCGCAAATTGTCATGTTTACATGCATAGAAAGCATTGAGGATTTTATGTATTAATGCATTTAGTTGAAGAGTATATTTATGTTATTAATAGTTGGGTGGTATTTTATTAGAAGATCTATTTAGATAGACAAGTTGAATGTAGATGAAGTTATGTGATGGTCCCTAGATGGATATCGCGGTAGAACAAGTTCACAGAGATTTTGCGCACTGTCATCATGCTGATGCGTCGAAGAAAGTATGTGGTTTAAAGAGAACTAATGCAGGGTATCAGCGGTGTGCCTGTTATAGGTTATCTCATGTATCCGGCGTCCGGATAACCGGATAATTGCTTCCCTAGTAGGTTCTTCCTCGTTTAGGAACTCAAATCCAAGAATAAAAGAATCAGGTGTACGTATTATATATAGGCTGAGTTTATATATTGATTATATATAAGGATAAATGTGATATTTATTAGTGATTTTGTTCATTTCTTAGTAAGCTATTATATAATATAGTATAAAATCTATATTATGATATTCTACACATAAGGTATAATGTATTATAATATATATATATAGGTATAGTTTATAATGATAGATTATATGTTTAGAATTTCGATGTTGGGTACGAATATTTCTATTATGTAATTTATATTCATTAATGTATGTGACTGTACAATACAATTTATCTGAATATGTAATAATGTATTTGATTTCGATGCTGTCTTCCCCTAATCTATTAATGTCTTTAAATAATTGTATGTATGGAATCAAAATACATATGTTCATTTAATATAAATAAAATATCGGTATATATTAAAGTATTTATAATATAATAATTAGAGTAATAAAAAAATTTTATTTCATACCGGCCATGCACGGCGTGGCTATAGTGAGTGTAATAAATAATATTAATCATAGATTATTTTTTACAATGAATAATCGGCACTCACATGCACCGAGCAGTGTCTCTACACGTCAACTTCGTTAGCCACCACAAAATATTTTACTTCATTCTTTTTTTTTTAATAAGTTTTGCTAATACTTCTACTAAAAATTAATTAAATTATACCACGCTTTATTTTACAGTGTTTAAGCAATTTGAGTATTATATTTACCTATAAGTATTAATATATACGTCTAACATTTCTAACAAAATTATATTAATAAATAAAAAAATAAAACTACTATTAGTACTATAATAAATCTTACAAAGTTTACTCTCGCCTAATATTCTAAGTGTTATATATATATTATATATATATAAATATGAATAAAAATCAGAGCAAAAGGTCAGGGGTGAATCAAAAAACGTTATGTATAATAAATATGCATAAATGTTAGGGCAATCGATTATATTGAAAGGATAGAGATTATCTATAATGTGCTTATATTGATAATATGGATCAATATCGATTATAACTATATTATATAGGACAATCGAGATATCATAAATATTATCGATACTGAAGGAATCGATCTGATATAATAATTAAGAATACACAACTTCAGAATCATTATATATTAAATTAATTGTTAATAAATTTTAACATTCAGAAATAACATGACAACCTCACTTATAAAAATCATAATATCTCTATTGAGTAAAAGAAGTGAAGAAGTATAAAGTGAAAGAGAATAAGAGGAAAAAGAAATAAGAAAGAAGTAAAAATATAAAATATAAAATAATAAAAATAAAAAAAAAAATAATATGTATTTATCATATATATATAGTATGTGCTTATCAAAATAACGTGATACAAAATAGAATGGCCTAAACGTGATCAGACTTTATTCCTCTTTTTCCTATTCTCAAACTTACCTGTCACTCATTCTCAACTATAAATATCTACAATTTTTTTATTTAGTTATCCATACTTAAACTGTATATGGAAAGATATAGGTCATATTCCCCGCTTAACTTTGCTAAATTACCTATCATGAAACAATTATTACAAAATTATTATCGCAAGTTGCTGTACTTTATTATTCACTCAATTATTTTTGATCCGCAATTGTAACGATAATAGCGATCGAGCCTACTTTTGATAACGTTGTAGTACGTAAATAATAACTGGATTACGGCATTCAATATACAGGTTATATATATATTATATATTAATAATATTTATATATATATTATATTAATATATATATATATATATATATATATATATATATATAAATATTAATATATATAGTATATATATATTAATTATATAATATAATTATATATATATATTAATATATAATATATTAATATTATATTAATATATAATATATATATTAATATAATATACACGGATATATATAAATATATATCATTAATATATATATAATAAAATAATAATATATATTATATATATATATATATATAATATATATAGTGATCTAGCCTCACAGATTAATAAATATCAATGTATTGATAAAATAATAAAAAACTTATGAATAGCGAGGTACAATAAACGTTGAGAATAATTAATCAATTTTTATATAAATTCAATTAATAAAGGGTGTATTATGAGTGAGAAAATTGATAGAAATAATTATAACTAGAAGTCGTGATGTAAAATAAATTAATAATAATAATAATAAGGAAGAAGAAATAAAATAATAAAGTGACGTAATTAGAATATAATAATAAAGAATATATATATAAATTAAATTAAAAATCCTTTATCGTAATTCACCCTAATAAATATTTACACGCCTGTATCCAAAGTCTATATTAGAGTCCACCCCACAATATTTTCTTTCAAATGTTTAAGCGAACTATAATTTAACCGCGAACACTACACACTAACCACAACATCAACACACACAACACAACACTAACACACATACACACACACACACACTAGTATCAACTTCGAGTGACGGTGAGATAAGATTGTCCTAGAAAAATATTAAACATTGATTAATATTCTAGAATGAGCGGCTAGAGAGTTGCCAGTGCTGCGCGTATGTTGAGAGACGGAGATCCCTATATTCACACTAGAACTCACTACCTTAGCAATATCTGGCACACAATTTACCTTAGGAGCTTTATCTTATCACAATTACACGTTTGAACATTTTGAAGTTGTCATTTATTTTTTATTTTTTTATTTTTCCATTCCATTTCCATAAGCTTCCCATACTATCTTCTAGTGGTTATTATGACTGGAGGTATCGAGTAGAAATGTATTTTTTTATGTATAAGTATATCTAACCGTTATATTTTAGATGACATAAGTTAATGGTGGGGTAATCAGTGAGATAAATTTAGAATAAGTTTATGAAAGCGTAATATTTAGCAGTACGATTAAAATGAAATATTTTCAGATATTGATTTTAGTGTATATTTTAATATAATAAAATACTATATATTCTCTATCTAATTTTCTATGGCTATTGCATCTGTAATAAAATCTATATTGCGTACCATCTTAAATCACTTAGTATTACACCAAAAATGTCATATTAATCGTTTCCAGCTATGTAGATATTAGTTGTGTTTCTCTAGATGACAGGGGCAACCTAATCTGAATGAAGCATGACTAGTTGACCACAATAACGAAACTATTAAATGAACGGACATTTAAGAAGAAAAATGAAAAAATAAAAAATATAGTAGTATATGATATGTGAAAATGTTATAATGAAAAGCATTTTGTTTCACAATTTCATTTTCATTATTGGAATCCTAAATATATTTAAGGTAAAGAGAAATTATATATGAAAACTAATTTTGTTTCTAATTTTTATTTTCTATGTATCGATCAAATGTTCAGTTCTATATTAAAAATGTACGTATTATATGCGTTACAAACGTATCTGTGATGAACAACAAAACAGTACGGAGCCCATCTGAAAAGTTGCCTTAAAAATCTTATATTTAATAATACTTCTTATAAATAGTGACTACTAAAAACAAACTGCATCATGATAAGTAATTGTAATTCCGTATATATATGGTAATAAAATACATACCCTGCATCTCATGCGCGTAGAGCTTGCGGACGGTGACGTTGGATTGTCACATCTGTCTATGGTATTTCCCAACCATATTCGCGCCATACATATACACAACAAACTAAATTCATCTCTATATAAATATTGGTTTACCATCATTTTATGATCACTGAAAAATTATCATATCCACAAAAATAGAAGAAAATATTTACATTATTATTAAACATAAAAAAAATTATAAAATAGTTTAATATCAATAAATAAATTTCATATGATTATATTAAAGTTTAAAAATGAAAGAGTGACACATATTGTGAGAACGCACATACATCATGAATAGTGCAAAAATTGAGTTTTGTAGTGAGATCGCTAAAGTAACGCGAGCCAATAATGTATGAGCGTATGTAGTATTATGGATTCACGCGAGTTCCACTTGTGTAGCAATACTCGCCGGCTGTATGAGGTATGTAAACTCAACACTACCCACTCTACGGGTGCATGTGGTTCTAATTTTTATTACACAAAAAACCCTGATGAGAACAAAAATAATAGGTCGGTATGATTATAATATAGTATAATATTATAAAAAGAAATAAAAAATTTTTTTTAATAATTGAAAAATAAATATTAAGTATTAAATAGTGATTATATAATTAAAAATTAAGAGAGCTGAAGCACCAATCAAACACAACCAGCATAGTGCCTCACAGCTACGAATCAATGAGGTTATCAACACTTTGTGTATATAAATCTTTAGAATCCTTTCAGATGGATGAAATATATATTATCAAATCAATAATTCTATATACTTATTAATTTAGTCATCTTGAAATGTGTCTTGAAACTACACTTAACGAATAAAAATAACCTAAACTACTATTTTAATCATAAATATATTTAAAATGTTAAGCTTATATCTGATAAAATGATATACCATTATATACATATAATTTAGAGTACAGACTATACACATTATATATAGTCAAAACGAAATATCTAACTAAAGTACTGAAGAAGTGTGAAGCCCATATATCTATGCAATCACCTTCGTTGAAAACATTCAAATGTCGGACTATTTTAATATGTATAATTATATGAAAAGAGACGATGTGATAATTGTCAACATTAAGTTTAAAGGATTACCCATAGACGGACATCTAAACTCACTTCACTCTATAGTAATTAGAGAAATAACAAAAACAATCTTTAGTGTATTTTGACCAGTTTAAGAATAGAGTAAGACATTAGCACAAAACTTGATTTGAAATACACTTTAATAAAAAAATATTATATAATATTATATACATATATATTATATTAAGTCCATAAGCTAAGTAATTGTTATCCCACACACAAAGAAATATAAAGCAATAAAATAGGACCAACTCGCCCATTATATTTACATATATAGTAGCGTAAGATATTCCATATTAATTAACCGTGAATATAGCAATATTTTAGTTTCTTTAATAGTACAACAATATATTTATAAGTATATCTTTTGTCTTATCTCATATGAAGAACTTACCAACAAATCATCTTTCTTTGTAAGACTAATTAAGATAATTACTGACCAAATCTTAAATGCTGCACATTACAAGTTTTTCTGCTATCCATTTCATCTACCACCTGATGAGCCAATATTATAACATAATGCTTTTGTTTGTGGATCATTCTCGCATCACCACCGTCTTCTGCAAGAACATCTTCAGTTATATACACAGAGATCCTAGACGCCTGAAGCTGGGCTGAGAAAGACGACACATTACTCAATTAATCTCGGCAATAATATCTCTGCGGTTTGTCAATTAAATTAGTTTACTTTCTTTAGCATAAATCTCTGTTTATATCCCAGATTAGGCCGCCACCAAATTGCAGGTTCCTTGGTTATATCTTCACAACGTCTTATTACACAAGAGAATCCGGCGTATCGCGAGGCATAATTCCTCACCTAACGGCACATGATCCCAATAGATAACAATAGTAATGGGCAATATAAGATGGATTTATATTCCCAATCCATATTTACATAATATTTTCATTTATCAATATTTATATGTTTGATTATTGTGTATAAGGTATCAACTGCTTCATTTGGGTGGGCTTGATAAGCAGCAAGATGAAGAGGCATTATACATTGGTCAAATCTTTTATTAATTATTTGAAAGTAAGGCTGTAGCTCTGAAGCTTTATAAATCCATTCCATACAATGACAACATCTCCCAAGTGCAGTCATCCCCTGACATAGTATTCAGAGCAATGAAATTCTTTTTCCAGTGTTTTGAAGATTTAAAGGATTCCATGTAAAGCCTGAATTTTTTTAAAAGCTTTTATATATATATATATCAATCTGAAGCTCGCGCTCCATGACAATTTTTCAAGTATTTTTTGATAATTTTTTAGCGTACGTATCAATACAGGCATCCTGACTGAAA
>JABUQX010122143.1:12500-19806 GCA_015478945.1 Trachelipus rathkii | reverse complement strand
AGTGTTATTTACTTCAAGCCTATTGTTATTATTATTTAGAACCCACACACACACACACAACACACATACACACACACACCACACACACAAATAAGACAACCACTTACACTTATACACACATTCACTATGACACTTATACACACATTCACTATGACATTACATTACCCATAGACACTTACATTTACACTTATACACATGCGGTCACAACACAACACCACGTTTAGTCTTTTTCTACCACTTATACACACATTCACTATGATACTTAACACAAACATTCACTATGACACTCCTACATTTGTCCACACACAGATACAATTACACTTACACTCACACACAGATTACTTTACACTCACACAGATTACTTACACTCACACAGAATTAACTACACTCACACACAGATTTACTTACACACACACACAGATTTACTTACACTTGCACACACGCGGTCACACACAACAACACACACACACACACACTTACACTTATAACGTATAATTTATTAAAACATTTTATGTTTTAATTAAACACGTACATTTATATTACCCATTCAAATATAACTAAAATTATTTCAAAGTTTCTTAAAAACTTCTATAATAAATCAATCATTATCTTTGAACAAAGAATTTATTATTAACTGTAAATACTTTTTGTTTATAAATTTTATAACTATCAAGTTTTAAAAAAACTTTTACTAAAAAGTTTATGAAACTTTTATTAAAAAACATATATTTTACGTACCTTAAAGGAATAAATCAGTAAATCAGTAAGACGCCCCTAGCAACCCTCTACATTCCAAGCTATGCCACGTTTTGTTCTATTGACTTACTGCTTTACATCATCTTTATCCAGCAATAAGTATAAAATAACAAAATAAGTTCTTGCTCTGCTAACATAACATGTATTTATTAAAAACATTCTAAGTTTTTATTTAAAAATAAACAATTATTCACTTAATTTATATGTATTCCTATTTTCTATAAAATATTTTCAAAGTTTTTTAAATAATCTGGTGTTTTCTTTTATTATTTATTATTATTATCTATGTACATTGACAATCCATCACCAGAAAAAACACAACAACCCGCACTGCTTACAGATACGAAACTGACCTCTCTCTGTAAAATGTGTTGAAATAACTTACTTTAGGTCTAAATTTAGATTAATCCTTTTTGTAAACCCGCGGGGCGATTAACCCTAAATTCCAGGTCAAAAATATATTTCAAACTGACCTTTTCTGTAAAATGTGGTGAAATAACTAGTTTAGGCCTAAATTTAGGCCTAAATTTAGCATAAGCCTTTTTGTAGACGGTCTAAATTTATTCCTAATACCAGGTCAAAAAGGTAATTCCCGTATAGACAAGAATCAGTATTATTATTTTTATAAATATATTTCAAACTGAACTTTTTCGTAAGATCATTTAAGCAGGTAAAAAGGAAATGTTCTCCTTACTTGTGATTGGCGGGGTAATCCTATCGCTATATGACCTCGTATGTGATTGTCGAGAATTATTTTATCGTTTTTGTATGAAAATTAACTTTGTTCTTTAAACTTGTATTTGAGCAGTTGTGTGTTTTATTATCTTTTACACCCAAACTCATTTTAAAATCATAGTCATTTTAGCTGTTAAGCGGTGCACAAGTTATCTGATTCGTATTTAAAAGTGTTTTATTTTTACTAAGTGTATATCATATTATAATAGAATACTTACATTGGAGGTAATAATTATTAATCACTAGAATAGATAAGTAATTAATTCACCTTAGTTCATAAACGTAACCATCAGGGCTCAGCATGAGCCCCACCGCAAAGGCAGCCAACCCCCCACCCGCTGGGGCGTCCCGCCGCGTCCCCGCCCGCCGCGGGCGCCCGCAGGCGCAATACTTCCGCGTTCCCGCCGCCGCGTGCGCCGCGCAGGCGCCAATATTCGCGCGGTTTCCCGCCCCGGCTATGACGTTTGCGCCCACAGGCGGCAATATTCCCGCGCGAATGATATAATATATATATTATAAATATATATATATATATATATATATATATATATTAATAATATATAGTTATATATATATTGTTATTTTATAGGTTTAGTGTAAGTGTCTATGGGTGAACGTAAGTGTCTATGTTATGTGTGAATAAGAGCTATATGTATGTGTGTATAAGTGTAAGTGTAAATGTAACTATGGTAAGTGTAACTGCTTATAAGCTGAATCATCAATATAGGTGGTATCAAAGATGAAGACATCAAAGATGAGCATCTCAAAATGAGCCAATAAAGCTGAGGACCGAAGCTAAGTATTTAAAGTTTAGGCATCAAAGCTTGGAGGCATCAAAAGCCTGACGTATTCAAAGTTAAGGCACAAAAGCTGAGGCATCAAAGCTGAGGCATCAAAGTTGATGCATCAAAACTGAGACATCAAATTGAGGCATCAAAAGGCTGAGGCATCAAAGTTGAGGCAACAAAATATCGAGTGGGTGGGGGCGTATATGTGTAAAGTGTGTATGTGTGTGTGTGTGTGTGTGTGTAAGTGTGTGTGTGTGTCTGTTGTGTGTGTGAGTGCGTGCATGTGTGTTCTAAATAATAATAACAATGGGCATGAAGTAAATAACACTAAGTATAATAATAAAATAAAAATTAAAATGTTCAGATATATTTTTACGCTATATGTGTAAGTGAGTGAGCGTGTGAGTGTGTGTGTGTGTAGTGTGTATGTGTACGATGTTTGGTATGTGTGTTTTTAAATATAATAAAACCAATAGCATGAAGTAAATAACACTAAGTATAATAATAAATAAAAATAAAATTTTTAATAAATTAATACGCCCCTTTTAAATTTTTATGGTGTACAGTGGAGTGTTGAGTGTGTGTGTGTGTGTGTATGTGTGCGTGTTTGTGTATCGTGTTCTTTAAATAATAATAACAATAGGCCTGAAGTAAATAACACTAAGTATAATAATAAAATAAAAATAAAATGTTTTAATAAATTATACGCTATATGTGTATGTGTGTGTGTGTGTGTGGGTGTGTATGTGTATGTGTGTGTGTGTGTGTGTGTGTGTGTGTGTGTGTGTGCGTGTGCTGTGTTGTGTATGCGTGTTCTAGAATAATAATTCGCGCGAAATATTGCGCCTGCGGAGCGCACGCGGGGCGGGAACGCCGGGAATATTGCGGCCTGCGGGCGCACGCGGCGGGCGGGAACGCGGAAATATTGCGCCTGCGGGCGCACGCGGCGGGCGGGGACGCGGCGGGCCGCACCAGCGGGTGCGGGGTTGGCTGCCTTTGCGGGTGGGGCTCATGCTGAGCCCTGATGGTTAGTTTATGAACTAGTGAATTAATTATTATCTATTCTAGTGAAATTAATAATTATTCCTCAATGTAAGTATTTATTATAAATATGATATACACTTAGTAAAAATAAAACACTTTTAATACAAATCAGATAACTTGTGCACCTCTTAACAGCTAAAATGACTATGATTTTAAAATGAGTTTGGGTCTAAAAGATAATAAAACCCACACCTGCTCAAATACAAGTTTAAAGAACAAAGTTAATTTTTCAAAAGACGATAAAATAATTCTCGACCAATCACATACGAGGTCATATAGAGATAAGGATTACCCCGACAATCACAAGTAAGGAAAACATTCCTTTTTACCGCTTAAAGGGATTCTTACCGATCCCAACTGTTTTCAGTTTTGAAAATTATTTATAAAAAAATAATAAAACAATGATTCTTGTCTAATACCGGGAATTACTTTGACCTGTTAGATTAAATTAGCCCCGTCTACAAAAAGGCTATCCTAAATTTAGGCCTAAATTTAGCCTAACGTAGTTATTTGCACCACATTTTACAGAAAAAGGTCAGTTTGAAATATATTTTGACCTGGAATTAGGCTTAAATCGCCCCGGGTTGCAAAAAGGATTATCCTAAATTTAGGCCAAAAGTAGTTATTTCAACACAGTTTACAGAGAGAGGTTCAGTTTCGTATCTGTAAGCAGTGCGGGTTGTTGTGTTTTCGTGATGGATGTCAATGTACATAATAATAATAATAATATAAAGAAAACCCGAATTATTAAAAAACTTTGAAAATATTTTATAGAAAATAAGACTTAATAATATAAATGAAAGTGAATAATTGTTATTTTTAAATAAAAAACTTAGAAATGATTTTAATTAAAAAATACATGGTTATGTAGCAGAGCAGAAACTTATTTTGTTATTCTATACTTATTACATGGAGATAAAGATGATGTAAAGCAGTAAGTCAATAGAACAAAACGTGGGCATAGCTTGATGTAGAGGGGTGCTAGGGGCTGTCCTTTACTGATTTACTGATTTATTGCTTTAAGGTACGTA
This sequence comes from Trachelipus rathkii, assembly GCA_015478945.1. Lineage (NCBI taxonomy): Eukaryota > Metazoa > Arthropoda > Malacostraca > Isopoda > Trachelipodidae > Trachelipus > Trachelipus rathkii. Next base: position 15,452 of record JABUQX010122143.1, on the reverse strand, counting down.
AAATATATGTTCTTAATAAAATTTCATAAAATTTTAGTAAAAGTTATTTTAAAACTTGATAGTTATAAAATTTATAAACAAAAAAGTATTAACAGTTAATAATAAATTCTTTGTTCAAAAGATAATGATTGATTTATTTTAGAAGTTAAGAAACTTTGAAATAATTTTAGTTATATTTGAATGAGTAATATAATGTACGTGTTTAATTAAAACATTAAAAATGTTTTAATTTAAATTATACGTTATATGTCTGTAAGTGTGTGTGTGTGTGTTGTGTGTGTGTGTGTGTGTGTGTTAAATCTGTGGCAAGTGTAAGTAAATCTGGGTGTGTGTGTAAGTAAATCTGTGTGTGAGTGCTAAGTAAATCTGTGTGAGTGTAAGGTAAATCTGTGTGAGTGTGTAAGTAAATCTTGTGTGAGTGTAAGTGTAAATTAAGTGTCTATGTAAATGTAAGTGTCATAGTGAATGTGTGTATAAGTATCATAGTGAATGTGTGTATAAGTGTAAGTGTGTGTGTGCGTGTGTGTTGTTGTGACCGCATGTGTATAAGTGTAAATGTAAGTGTCTATGGGTAAATGTAAGTGTCATAGTGAATGTGTGTATAAGTGTCATAGTGAATGTGTGTATAAGTGTAAGTGTATGTGTGCGTGTGTGTGTGTGTGTGTGTGTGTGTGTGGTGTGTGTGTGTATGTGTGTTCAAAATAATAATAACAATAAGCATGAAGTAAATAACACTAAGTATAATAAAAATAATAGAAATTAAAATAATAAAAATAATAATAAAAAAAATAAATAAAAATAATAATAAAAATAAATAAAAAGTATTAAAACAAAATAAAAAACATAATGTTAATAAATATATGAGTTAAAGCAGTAAAGCAGAAAGTTAAAACAGTAAAGCAGAAAAGTTTAAAGCAGTAAAGCAGAAAGTTAAAGCAGTATAAGCAGAAAGTTAAAGCAGTTAAAACCATGAGGTTAAAGCAGTCAAAAGCAGTAAAACAAAAAGCGATACTAATCCCCCCTTGGGTTCAGGGTCACAACCCTATTGATTTACTCGATTTATGATTTAAGGTCATGAATGTTAATGAATATGTGAGTTTAAAGCACTAAAACATATGAGTTAAAGCAGTAAAAAACATGAGTTAAAGCAGTAAAACCAAAGCATACTAGTAAAGCAGCAAAACAAAAGCATACTAATCCCCCTAGGTGATAGGTAACACCTCTATTGATTTAACTGATTTACTGCTTTAAGGTACGTAAAGTTAATAAATATGTGAGTTTAAGCAGTATAAAACATATAAGTTAAAACAGTAAAACTTGAGTTAAAGCAGTAAAACAGAAAGTTAAAGCAGTAAAACAGAAAGTTAAAGCAGTAAAGCAGAAAGTTAAAGCAGTAAAACATGAGTTAAAGCAGTAAAGCAGAAAGTTAAAGCAGTAAAACATGAGTTAAAGCAGTAAAACAAAAGCATACTAATCCCCTCTAGGCGTTAGGTTACAACCTTTATTGATTTACTGATTTACTGTCTTAAAATCTGTAATTTTAATGTTTTTAATAAAATTTCGTACAGTTGTAGTAAAATAAAATGTTTATTTATCAGACACTCTGGTTTTTTTCTTCTTACATACAATTTTTAAAAATTTATAAATTAAAAAGTATTAAGTAAAAAGTATTAAGTAAAAATAATGTTAATAAATATATGTGTTAAATAATAGGTCTGTAATGAGTTACAGTTTTAGGTTCGCGAAAATGTTTTTAATAAAAAATGTTTAAGTATGAAATAAAAATGAATGACTCATAGTATATTTGAAAAGAAATTCTTTGAAATGTTTAAGTATGAAATAAAAATGAATGACTTATAGTATATATATTTTTCATTCGCGCAGCGGGTCGCACCTGCGGGAGCGGGGCCCTCCATCCTTTGTGGGGAGGGGTTTTGCGGCCTGTTGGGCAGCTTATGATCCAGAGGTAGACAAAAGATGAGTCATCAAATATGAATCATCAATATAGGTGGTATCAAAGATGACTTCATCAGAGATGAGTCATCAAAGATGAGGCAACAAAATTGAGCTTCGAGTGTGTGAGTGTAAGTGTAAGTGTACCTGTGCGTGTGAGTGTAAGTGTATATAGGCTAGTGTAAGTGTCTATAGCGAGTGTAAGTGCTTATAAGTGTTAGAAAAAGACTAACTCATAGTAGGAAGCATCCTAGCAACTTGTAATATACACCAATCGATTCCTCATACCTTATTACCTAGGGGTAGACACCCATATTAGGGCTATTCTAGGCTCAGGGGAGGCTTTAGAAAAAGGCTTTGAAAAAAAGGGCACTTCAGTTGGCCACTATTTGGCACTCACTTGCACGTATGTGGCACTCACCTGCACTCATTGCACTCACTTGGGCACTCATTGCACTTCATTGCGCACTCACTTGGCACTTCACCTTGCACTCACCTGGCACTTCATCTTAATACTCATAGAACACTAATAGAACATCACTAGATACTTCTTACGGTGATTGGGAACCATCAAAGCCATCAAGTTAGCGTGGGTCAAAATTGACCCATGGTATATGGCAAGGTCAAAGCCGAAATATCATGTTCAAACAAGGTAAAGACGTCAAAAATAGGCTAAGCCCCTAATGAAGCCCAAAAATTACCGTGGGCCAAAAATGACCCATGGTATATGGTAAGGTTAAGTCGAAATTATCATTGGTCAAACAAGGTAAAGAACACCAAAAAATAGGGGGCTATGCCCCTAAAAGGAAGATTCAAAAATTACCGTGGGCCAAAATTGACCCATGGAATACAAAGGGTTGGTCGAAAATTACCGTGGGTCAAAAAATGACCCATGGAAGACCAAAGGGTTGCCGAAGGAAAACTTACCGTGGGCAAAAATGACCCATGGAAGACCAAAGGGTAGCCAAAAATTACCGTGGGCCAAAATTGACCCACGGA
>JABUQX010122143.1:0-7500 GCA_015478945.1 Trachelipus rathkii | reverse complement strand
TTACTTTAGTTTAGGTAATGTTTAAATATTTTTATTTTTATTTTTATTTTTATTTATTATGCTTTAGCGTCCCTAGATATTTTTTATTTAATTATTATTTATTTAAATTAGTTTTAGCCCTTGAATAATATATGGACAAAATGTTCCAAGTCGGATTTAAATCTACCGTCTATCGGGATGTTAGACAAACATTTTACCCTACATTAACATCAGGGAAAGTCCATATAGAGATGCTTTCAAATTAAGCGTTATCTTAGCAGCGCAGTCAATTCGTTATCTTAGTCGTCTTCTCCCCTTGTGCTACGATTTTTTCCTTTTTGAATTTGCGTATATAAGTTATCTTTTTTCTTTTTGGGTATTATTATTATTATTATTATTATTATTATTATTATTATTATTATTATTATTATATTATTATATTATATTTTATATTATTATTATTTTTATTTTTTATATTATTATTATTATTTTATTATTTTTATATTATATATATATATATAGTATATATATAATATATATATAATAATATATATTATATATATAATATACATATATTATATATATATAATATATATATATATAAAATATATTATATAATATATATATATATATACTATATATATATATACTATATATAGGCTATCCCTCCCTTTAAGCAGAATATAATTTACCGTGCCCCTTCAAACTTGGACCACATATAGATGGTATTAACACCGTAGCGGAACTAAGGTTTCAGGCCGCTATGTCAATCCAAAGGGGAAGCTGAGTCCTTAAATTTGGATATGGTCGTAGCTAGGTGGAAAATAAATATCCGACACTCTTCAGGATAGATTTACAGTCAGAGAAAAGTTCGGAGTCTGAAACAGCTCATGATGCGGATCACAGTGTCGCATCCGGAGCTGGTGCCGGAGCCGGAGCCAGAGTTGAAATCTATGTTTACGAACTCATAGAACTTGATTTTGAGGATTTCAGAACCCTCATGGGTGTCTGAGAGACCCCAGGGTGGGACGCCCAGAAGTAAAAAGAAGAAATAAAGTACAGAGAACATAGTTGATTAAGGAGTCGGAGTCCGATAAGGAGGCGGAATGACTTCTGAGTGGAGGCAGGATGAAGCTGGAGAGGGATGTGAGTCAGAGTTGTGCGTTGCGTGAAACAAAACTTACCTTCGACTTGCGTGATATATGTTATATCAAACCTTATGTAATGAGGGCTACTGAAATAGAATATGTTGTTCTTAATCGTCTAACATTGGTAGCAGTGATATTAGTTTTTGTAGTAGAAGTAGTCACCATAGTCAGTTCTCCTGAATTTTATTATCATCATTATTTTGTTTAACGGGTAGGGTGAAGGGCCAACGCGTGCGTGCGATGCGGTGCAACCTGGCGCAAAACCGACGTGTGCGCCCGTAGGCGCAATATTGGAGCGCAAACGCTTAAATATTCTAGTCGTTATTCTATGTATTTCGTTTTCTACGTCTAGTCCTTACACTTTTAATAAATATATTTCCTTTTATAAATTGTTTACTTCATTTATATTTCTAATTTCTAAACGTAGAGTATTAACTTTAATATCGTGGGTACAACATTTTTTTTTAAACTGAAACATTTTATGTTTTTACTAAAACATTCTTATTTTTTTTTAAATAAAAACCAGTTCTTTATTGACCCTAAGTCCCTAAAAGCAGTAGCGCAAATACCTCACACCAGCACTTCTTCTCAATTGGGCATGCGCTTTTACTTTACTTCTATAGGTCATATTTGAACACACATTTTGTGAAAATAACTTCATTGTTTATTGAGGATTGGAATATTCATGTCTGATGTGATTTCCTTTATATACGAAGGATACATTCTACTTTTAGCCCTATATCTATAACTGTACATCTATTTTTTTTTTACATGAACCACCATGTTCACTCATCAAAGGTTAGATCAAAACTGATCTCTTTTTTTCACCCTCTCCGTCATAATGAAAAGCGTCATTTCGAAGAGCGGATTAGTGCATTACAGCCAATTCCTGGTAAAAGGTTAGGAATAAACATTTGATAAGGAGATATATGTGCAAAGTCCATGATATTACAGTTTCTTACCGCGTGTTATCTCATAAAGACTGTCTTCGTAGGTTGATGATGATAGGTGAATATTATTTTCTTTCATTTATTCTTCGGGTATATATATAAAATTTTATATTATATAATATATATATATATAATATATATATTAATAAATAATATAATATATATATATATATAATATATATATATATATATTATATAATATAGGAAAAATGTTAGAAGCCGATCGATCTAATGGCTCCGTCGCTAACTCTCCAACTGAAAAGGCAATCTCTTCGAGCCTCCTATTTTCCTCTAACCAACACTGGACGATTCTGGCGATTCCTCCCCCTTCTCTTCTTCTTCTCCAGGTGTCTATGTCTTTGCCTGTGATTACAATTTGATTCGGGTCATGGCCTCCTGAAGATCTATGAACGTTCGAAGAGCGCGTGGCCCGGATGGCATCCCCCCAATGTTAGGGGAAATGGCTTCCCTTGCTAACTTCAATGTCTCGTTCAGTCTCTATCCTGCAAGTCGAAGACATTTCTGTACGTCCCCAGTGGTTGAACACGGCAAACATGTCCAACCTAATTCCGAAAAAAAGGAAGCCGCTCCTGATCTCTCTAACTATCGCCCTATTTAGCTTCTCACTGTTATCTATCTAAAGACTTTGAAGCCCTTCCAAACCCTCACATCCTTAGACCATCTGGAATCTCATTCTCTTCTTTCCGAATCACCAGTATGGCTTTTCGCTGTTCTAGAATGGTCTACGGAGATAAGTACTTCTATTTAACCGAATATTATGGTTTTCCGCTCTTTAGAGAACTACGGAGACTTGCGTGGTGCGCTTGACAATATGCCAAAGCATTGAGCGTTTAAGCATGCGTCACTACTCTCGAAGTTCCCTCCATTTGGGTTTCCTCCTTCTCTTGCTTACCTATGTCTAGTTTTCTTTCAGACCTCAAAAATCGGCTGTGGTTAGTGGAGCGACTTGGGTTACTTCTTTTTCGGTCAATAGTGGTGTTCCTCAATTTTAAATCCCAAGATTCCTATATTATATCATTAAAGATATTTCTCACCTTGCACACTAACTCTATCCATCATATGCCCGGATGACTTAACCCCTTTATTCTTCGAACTCGAGTTCCAAGTATCTGCTCCCTCTTTTACTTCTAGAATTGCCGTCTTAATCTAACATTTTCGATTCTATTCTCGCTGATCTATAAATTACATCCGATTGGGTCGATCCAACCTTAGAAAATTTATTCTTAAAAACTCTAAACTCTCTACAAATCCCCTCTCTACAAAACACCTGTCCTAACTTTCCTATCTCTTTCGACGGTTCTTCTCTCTCCCCTGTTGAACAATATAACAACTAAATATCAGCCTTAACATAAACAAAGAAAATGTCTTGGAAACCTCCACATGCACAACCGGTTTGCTAGGCGTGGGACCTCAAAAGAATACTGGGAGTTCTGTTAGTACTAACGAGACTATTCATCTTCTTCATTACTACCAGTTATACAAGGGTCTCATCCGCCCTATGGAGTACTGTTCTTTCAATATCTGGGCTCTGGTTTCACCCCGCTTTTGGACAGGGTCGATCAAAAAGCCAAAAGGCTTATAAATAAAACTGTCCGTACTTTCCACTCACTTGACCCTCTAATCATTGCGGCGAGAATGTTGGTTGCTCTTATCTCTTGTTCTAATAAGGTATCGTAAGGCGGCACGGTGTTACGACGGAGCTTACCACTCGCGTAACCACCTACTTTACTGCGACGCCCCTCCGTAGCAACAAGGAGTGCTGTGCGCTCATGGAGTTTGTGTGATATGGTAACTCCAAGGGTATTCGCTGCGGTGCTTCCTTCTTCCTGCCACCTCTGTTCTGGGAACTCTCTTCCATCTCTGTGTTCCTTGCTGAATTTTAATCTCCCTTACTTTAAAGCCTGTCTGGGTGCCTCACTGCGTAATTTGCGATAAGCGGATGCAAATTGTGTGGACGTGTAACCCCCTCCCTGAATAGGGCTCTGCCCGTGATGGTGGTGACAACTGTAAAATAATAATATTTAATATATATATATATATATATTATTATATATATATATATATATATATATTATAATAGTATAATATATAAATATTATATAATATATATATATATATAGGTATAAATATATGAATATATATTATAATATATAGATTTTTGTTTGAAGGGTTCCAGCCGGAATTCCGGCCGAATTTGACATTTTTCCGGATTATACGGGTTCCACCGGAATTTTGTCAAAAATCCGGCCGAACCAGAATTACTAATGTACTTGAATAATTAAAAGATTTTATGCTGGAAAGGTAGTGAATTATTTTACATTAACACCTATAAAGCCCCATCTTTGACAAAATGATAATTTAGCCCTTGTTTAGTAATTCAATACACGAGTGATTACATTACCATTCTGTAGTGATTGTTTAAAATAAAGTTACTCAAATATCATCAAAAAATATAGGAAATAAATAATCACTAAATCAAATTTTAAAATTCTAAATTATATAATAATATTAATATAATAATATATATATATATATATTAGATATATATAATAAATATATATATGTATATATATATATATAATATAGATATATATAGAGGTATATATATATATATAATATATATATATAATAATATAATATATATATATATATATATATTATATATAAATATATATATATAATATACATATAATATAAATATATATTATAATATTATATAATATAATTATATATATATAATATATATCATAGTATATATATTATATATATATGAGTTTAATATATTATATATATATATACAGTTGCGACTCCAGTAAACTTTTACTAACTTCCGTGCCTTCTCTCTACATATATTACATATATATATATATATATTATATTATATATATAATATATATATATATATATATTATATATTTCTATATAATAATAATATAATATATATATACTATAATATATATATTATATATAAATATATAAGTATATATACATATACAGTATATATATATATTAATAGTATATATAATTAGTATATAAATAGTAAATATATTATAAATATAGATAATATATTATAATATATATAGCCATAGTAATTATATTTTACATATGCCCATAACTATATTGCAAACATATATAAGTTTTAAGTCCTAACTACATCGTAATAAATATATAATATAATAAATAATAAAATATAAATAGTAATTATATATATATAATATATATAATAATAATATAAATATAATATTCTATTTACAATATATATATAATAATTAAAATGAATATATATAATATATATATATATATATATATATATATATATATATATATAATATATATATATAATATGTAGTTAATAATATATGTATATATACTAGTATATATATATATATATATTATACATCATGATAGTAATATATATATAATATATATTATATTATATTCATTATATAAATAATATAAAAAAATAATGAAATAAAAAAAATAATATTATATTTATAAAAAATAATAAATATTTATACTGAGCTTATTGATTCCTTCTCAAACGTGTTCTTCGTTTATATGAAACGTTTCTTAAGAAAGATTTATGAATAACCTTTAATCCCATGACTTACTTTAAAAGTCAATCTTTTCCCTTCATTAATTATTATTAATTAAGTAATTTTAAGTAATTTCTTATTATTTTTATTTGGTTATTAAATATTTTTTGTTATAAAATTATTATTATTATGGTTTAGTATTTTCAATTTATTATAAAATATATATTCTGCAAGAGTTACTTTAATTAAAGTCAAAGAAATGACTTTCGTCTCGCTTTGAAATTATGTTCTCGAGCTCATTAATTATTGGTTGAGCAAAGATTGAATGTATTTAATTGCCAGTCACTACCACATGCTTTTTTCGTTTTAATTTTGCATAATCTTTTATATTTAGAAATATGTATTTTATAGCTAAAAGATGCAACCAAAAAATTAAGAAGAGGTTTTATGCGTAACTTTAATGAAATTCTGTAGATATCCATGTGACACTTTTATAAATGCTGACACAAAGTAAGCACGAAGTGCAGGAAGTCGCCTCTGATATTATATATATATTTATAATACAATAAATATATAATTAATATATATATATAAATATATATTATATATATATTATTATAAATATATAATTATATAAGTATATATATATTATATAATAATATATTATAATAAAATATATATATATTATTATAATATAATATATATATAAAATATATATATTATAATTATATAATATATACACATATTTGTGCCCATATCTTTATTTAAGGAATAAATATATGTCCTCTAGGAAAATATCATATATATATATTAATATATATAACAATAATATATATAAATAAATATATAAGATATATTATATATAATAATGATATATTATATATATATATATATATAGTATATATATAGTATATATATAATATATTATTATATTATATATAATATATTAATATATATAATATATATATATATATATATATATACAAAATAAAATAGGTATTGCATATAAGGATACAAATACTATATTATTATATATAATATATAGTATAATATATATTATATATAGATATATATATATTATATATAATATAATCATATATATATATCTAGTATAAATATTATATATAGTATAATATATAATAACTGTAGTTCATGAGATTGTGGGACCTTGTTAACTAACCGCAAAACCTGCAAAAGTCGATCCGCAAGCCCGAAAGGTCACTTCAAAAAGTGACCGCAAGCCGAAAAAGGTCACCTGCTTTATCTATAAGCTAGTATTCTAATTTATCTATATTCTATATTCTAATATGCATATATTCTAGCTTCTAACACGTGCCGACCTATATGTTAATACAAACCCAATATTTAGTTGTCTACCCTTGTTATTCGGTATGGGAAGTCGATAATTGTATTTAGAAGGTCTAGGATGCTTCCTTGAATGAGTTAGCCCCCCCCGCCCCCCTTTTTTAGCCTTTTCTAGCATGACATAACTATTCCCCAAACTCATAGAATACGGCTACTTCGGTCTCCTGGTTATAAGTAATGGATCGTTGGCTGTATAGTTAGAATGTGACCTAGATTGTTGTCACTCTATGATTAGTACCACACACTATCCACCCCCTTTCTAACCCTTAATAGTCGGTAATTCGTATGTGACGGATACTACCCGATATTTGGTAATGCGATTAACGTACTATATTTCGAGCACTTGCTGATCGATTTCTGCTGTTTACGCGAACTCGATCCGACTCTAGACAAAGAGTTAGTTTAGCATTACTTACTCGTACCCCCCTTTTCTACATGCACTGTACAACATTTTTTTGTTTCTGGAGCGATATGAAGCCGAGCTCGGTGTCGCCTAGTATG
>JABUQX010122142.1:0-12500 GCA_015478945.1 Trachelipus rathkii | reverse complement strand
TGGAATTTATCAATGGCATGCTATTCAGGAACAGGAGTGGTTTATGATCTAAAAATTACCACTCTGATCCTGTAAAGAAAGGGCTTTAAGGCTCTCATAGCCCATCGTATCGCAGCAACCTCTCTGTGGTGATGTAGCATTGTTCCGCTTTGTTGAATATCATTGATATAAAAGCAATAGGATGTTCTTCCTCAGATTGAGTCTGGGCAATACACACCCCGCCCTGATATCTAGGCATCAACATATAACAATAGGGGTTGTGCATTCTTAGACCGATTGGAATAAGATAGTAACTGGGGTGTTAACAAGGCCTTTTTCAATGCTTCAAAAGCCTTTTGCAGGGCTCCATCCACTTCAGGGTCTTTTTGCTTAGCAATTCAAACATTGGATTTGTGATCTCAGAGCAGTGGGCAATATGGCACGAATAAAAAAATTTTGCCTAAGAATTGGCGCAACTTCCTGATGGTATTTGGAACCAGGAACTGCATAATGCTCTGCAAGTTAGAATCTAGGGGACCATGCCCTGCTCAGACACTTTGTGACCCAGGTACTGGACCTCTTTCCTTGGGAGAAAAGTCTTTGCAGGTTTTTATCTTGAACCTGGTGTCCTGAAATGCCATTAGAACCGTTTCTAGTATTTCTAGATGTTTCACGAAGGTCTTACTTATAATAAGAACATGGTTTGGATAGACCACACACTCATTCCAAGGGATATGAGCTAGAACAAATCTCATTCCATGTTGGAAAATTGCTTGCCCATTCTTTATGCCAAAGGGCATATGCATGAACTCCCAATGAGATAAAGGAGTGGTGAAGGTCATTTTCTTGATGCTTGTCTCCTCCATTTCTACTTGGTAATACCCCTTAATCAGATCTATTGTAGTAAAATACTTTATTCCCTGAAGATTGAAGAGCATATCTATCAGATTAGGGATCGGGAAGCTATCTCTCTTAGTGATTTTATTTAACTCCGTAATCTATACAGAGTCTGATAGAGCTATCCATCCTTTTTCCTAATTGGAACTACTGGGGCCGAATATGGAGAATTGCTTCTCTGTATTATCCCTTCTAATTGTTTGCAGTTTGCCTCAATCTCTCGGAGAATGAGGTCTGGTAAATGCCTAATTGGTACCTGAATAGGCTCTTCAGTTAGTGTTTCAATTTTATGTTTTATGACATTAGTACAGCCCATGTCCGAGTCTCCCAAACTCAGGACTGGATGAAAGCGGTTGAGGAGTCAGATTATCTAATCTTTTTGATTGGTTGTGAGATTGTGAGTGGAAAGCCTTGTACAAATTTGCCTCATGTAACTCAACCGTGTTTATTGAAGGATCTTCCAAGGATACAACTTCCACTCGCCCTATGATAGTGCCTTTCTTTAATTGCTTCTGTACTTCCCCAACATTTTGAGCGATCAACAGAGTCTTATCTTCCGAAAAATTAACCAGGCTAGTTCCAAATAGGTATCTTTTTGGTAACCTTGGGTTAGCCTCCACTAACACTGGTGTGGTTCAATGACCACTGCCTTGACAAGGGAACAAGTATTCACCTTGGGGTTCCCATTCCTCATGTCCACCGCCCCTGTCTGTACATAGTTCCCTCATGCGTGACCAATTCCTTGTTATACAGATCAAGCAACAAATGTTCTTGTTTTAGTATATTGTATCCCAAAACCAAATCATACTCAGTAACTTGGTATGGTATGATGATGACTGTCAGGGCTTCAGGATATATTAGGTGGACAACCTTAGAGTGATTACGACCTCTCCAAGCACCAGGAACTTTACATTGCCTATACCAGCCAAACTTCGATTGGAGGTTGGTAATAGCGGGCAATTTTGTTTATCTAACAAGTGGAAGCACTGAGGCAATATTAAACTGACTTCCGCTCCTGTGTCTATGAATGTTATGATGTTGTCCACAAAAGGCTGATCTAATATTGTTACTTGCAGTATGTGTCTTTTCTGGAGCCTTTACTATGTTATAGGTGATGAATTCCCTTAAGGATGTGTCATCGCAACACTTTCCTCTTTGCTCTGTTCAATCTGCTCTTGGTTGTGGTCATTAGGAATCGTTTGTGGTGTTTCTCTGATTGCTTGTAAAAGATGTCTTCCAGAAGAATCTCCTGAGACTCTCTAGGATCATCTCCGGCGGAGGTCACTTGGGAAACTGGTTGTTCTTTTTCCTCTTTGTCTTCCAACATGGTCTTCCATGTCAGAGCCTTTCAGTTTCCCACGCGTTTTGTACAGTCTTTGCCTAGATGGTCACCTTAGCAAAATGGTCACTTTAGTTGTGAGAGGTTTTTCCTTGGACAGTCGGCCACTAAATGACCTACCTCATAACACTGAAGGCAGCGGTTTTGTGTCAAGTAGCATTTTTTGTAGATGTGACCTCTCTTACCACAATACCTACACAATGGCCTTGCCCAGCAATCGCTCATTGTGTGGCCCTTCTTACAGTGGTTACAGGTCTGGACATTCGAACGATCCCGGCTTACAGGTTTGTATGCCTGTCCATTCCCTTGACCACCCCTAAATCCCCGGGATGGAGTGAATCCTTGGGTTAATGTTCCCTGTGGTCTGGTGACATCAGGTGGAGTCATTGGGGCATTGATGTTTATGCCCGGAGACATGCATTCGCTTGGATGTTTCAAGGACTGCATCCTCTGACAGCAGCACAAGCCTTGATAGAACCCATGTACCAGTGGTGTCATCTGGTTCAAGGCAGATTGTTGGGTAGTCATATGAAGGGACTTTTTTAAATCAACCACCTCTACCAGCTTTTTTTCTCTAATTTTACCAGTGTAGGTTTTATCAACTATCATCACCAGCTGCTCCCAAGGAATCTCTTTACTTGTGGTCACCTCCAATGCCATTAAAGTGTCCTCCATACAGGTCTTTATTTCCTCCGGCAAACAGTCAAGGAATTTCTCTCACTATCTGCACAACCCATACTTCGCCTCCGGGAAAAGCCCACTGGGCTAGTCCCAGCAATCGCAAGGCGAACAAAGAGATTACTTCATCTTCCTTCATTTAAATTTGTGTAAATTTTGTGGTTTCTGCATTCACTTCATGATCCGACTTCCCTCTATACCACTGCAATAGTTGCGATTTTACTAATGCATAATCGGATGAACTTGCAGCTACTATTTTATATGCTTCAAGAGCAGCTCCTTCCAGATAATTTCCTAAGAGCAAAACCATCCCATCAGTCGACCCTGGATACTGCCTCGCGCAATAACCTTCAAACCTGTCTAGAATCTAAACCATAGTTTCCCCACTTCTATTCAAAACTTTCCTTGGGGATTAACCTTTTTAGGCTTATGGTCCATTGACAAGGTTTGCAACATGGATGTCATGGCCTCCATCAATTGTGTTTTTCCTCATCACCTCCTGCATGGTCTGGGACTGTTGTAACATGGCCTGCAGGATTGTCAAATGTACATTCGATGTCGCTGGAAGCGAAGTAAGGATTGGGTCTTCTTGAATGGGAACTTCTTCAGGGGATTGGGGAGCCGAAGGACGCTGACTAAGAGGATTGGCCTCTGAACTGGGATGCTTCTCATCCCCTCCTAACAACAAATTCATGCCATCCATCACGATGGGTGAGTACTATAGACAAAGGACATTGAAGATTCAATCAACAAAAGTGACAGTGAAAAGAGTGACAGAACACTTGGCAGCAGAGCAAGCACCCACAAGGGCGAACTATGCTCTGCTACCAAGAATGTTGTTAGACTTTGAGGTCTCCAAAATTACAGTAGGAACAATCACCCACCTCAATTTAAGGGTGTTCTTGCTTGTAGAGGAATGCAGATTCTCTTTGCAAGATGGTACACTTGTGCCGGCTCTTTCACTTCGGGGAGGTATGACGCCCTCCAGGAATTGAGGCTTCCAAATCTTCAATTTTTATTTCTCGTTTCCTCAGGAATGGTTGGACTCATGCTGCTGAGTGGAAGAAAAGATTAATATAGACTCAACCCAAAGTGGGTAGGATAATATGATATGTTGTAATCACTGCCACCTATTAATGAAGGAAAAACTCACCCATACAAAGGATTCTTTTCTTTCATTGTAAACATTAAATGCCATGGCAAGAAGGTGGAGTAATAGAAATCCTTTTTAAAAGAAACGTTTACTGTTTGGTTTTAAATATATAGACAGGTAATAATAATAATAATAATAATAATAATAATAATAATAATAATAATAATAATAATAATAATAATAATAATAATAAAAAAATAATAATAATAATAATAATAATAATAATAATAATAATAATAATAATAATAAAAATAATAATAATAATACAAATGAGAAAAAATAGTAAAAATAATAATAAATTAATTATCAAATAAACATGATACTAATAATATAAATAATAATTTGTGATACTTGGCTTTATATAAATTATTAAGACATGAATTAATAGTTAAAATTTTATTAACTTTTAGATTTCTTTTATTATTAAAGTCTTTCTCCTTTAGCGTGTTAGTCAGTAAATAATTTTATTATCAATCTATCGCTGTTTAAAGAATAATGATTACAGATGGGAACTAGGTCCTACCTTCATTCCTGTCATGGAAGTCATTGGGGTGTCAGAATTTTTCTATGTTTGTTTGATATACTAATGATGCCAGAGTAACTATACTCTAGCTAGTATAAATATAGCTAGGCTTCTTTAATAGTGTGATGACAGAGGGAGTCTTGATGGTAGGGACTCCTTTTTGGATATTAACTCTCACATGTTTCCACCCACTATGAACCCATTTATAATAGATAACACAAATGTTTATTGATATTCAATCCTAACTAAATTTATTTCATTTCCAGTTGGCCTTCTGGGTAACATATCCACAAGGGACATTAATTGATTAACCTATCATAAATATCTCCATGATTTATTCAAGATTGACTACAGCTTTAAATCATATATAATCAAGTCCAGCAATAAACATTAAAATAATTAAACTTAAGCCACAACTCACCATGTGATAAGGGAAACTTCTTAAGTAAAAACTTTCAGTATGATCTTCTACTTCTTTGGTCACATTCGATGTCTTTCTTGCTATTTGTTGTTTTTTTTTCCTTCCCTACCAGTATCTTTTTCAATAGTTTTTTTCCAGGGTTTTTGCCAGTCATGTCGGGAGTCGAGCGTTTTCAAGGGGTAAGGGGTCGGAGTCGGGAGTCGATTTCCAAAAAAAGTCGGGAGTCAGATTTAAAAATAAACGAAATTCCTTTCGACTCCCAAAAACAATTTTGTATTAAACTTTTCACACAAAATTTGGAAAAACTTTTAATTTGAATTTTTTATTATAAAAGACCTACATTTTTTTTATTTTGACATTTGTTTGTAGCCAATGTAAATTGCTTATTTTTAATTTTTCCTTATATTAAAATAGGAAAAAAAACTTTTCCAGCAATTATTTTAACATTCCTATGGTATTTATTTCTTTTCCCTGACTTCGAATACGCTTAATATTTTTCTTGAGAAGCCAGTTAGTTCATCCCTACCGCCCAAATAAACATTTTGCTTAAATGATGCATTTTAAAAATTATTTGACTTTATATATATATATTATATATATATATATAGATTAATATATATTATAATATATATATATAATATTATATATTATATATATTTATATATATTTTTACAGGGTGATCCAAAATACAGCGGGCCCTTTCTTCAAGGAGGGGTGGACTATATATATATATACTATATAATATATTATATATATTAATTATATATATATATATATATATAGATATATATATATATATTATATATATATATATATAATATATAATTATATTATATATACTAATATATATATATCATATATTAGTGAGCACCGATACCATGGTATCGGTCGATTTTTGAGGTATCGGTAATTTTAATTTTGAGAGTAGGAGTATCAGTATTGGTAAAATTTTGCCGATACCAAATAGTTTACAATTTTTGAATGATTTCGATAATATTATATATATATATATATAATATATATATATATATATATATATATATATATATATATAATATATATATATTATAATATATCACGTACCATGTCCCGCATTTCTGCAGGGTGGTGTTTTTGGTAGTTGAAAGGTCTTTGAGCTTATCAACACACCATTTACACGAAAAAGCAAGATTTGATAGGAGGGAGGTTTTTCAGCCCCTTGCCATATCAGACGTAGAGAATTTAAAAATATCTTGGAAATAATGTTTCAAATTTTCTTCTTTTTTTAATTTTTGCATTTAATATATATATATATATATATATATATATATATATAATATATATATATATATATATATACTATATATATATATATATATATATATATATTACTATATATAATATATTTTAAAAATAAATATATATCTGCAATTTGTCTGATAGTTTCCTAGCTATCTGACCTACTGTTTGTTATATAGGTGTTTTTTCGCTTTTGCATTTTGTGCTTTACGAAACGGTTAAGATAATGCTTCGAGTTTGCGGTCCTTTTTGGTTTAAACTTTACGATAAATCGTAAGAAATGCTTACCAATGTAAGGAATTTCCCTTAATTCTGTGTAAGGGTTGCTATTTCCTGTGATTTGCTGAATTAACACGTTCTTCCGAAAATGTGTAAACCAAAAAATGAAGGCGTGGTAGGCCCGTTTTTGAATTTGAAATATTTCATGCAATAAAAAAAACAAGTTTAAATCTAATTTCTTCCAAATCGATTAAACCCATTACAATAGTTGATCAATGTTTTTAATATAAAAACATTTGTTTTTTTTTAAATTTGTTTATCCGAAATCGACGGGGTCCATCACAACAGCTGATTAGAATTGTTTGCAAAGCAAAAGTAAATCGTGTTCGTTTTTGCGTGAAATTCAGGTAATTAGTACAGGCAATCAGGAGTGCCTAAGAAGTCTTACGGATGTTAAGTGTGTGGTTTAAGTGTTTTTTTTTATAAAAAGAATTCAATTTTAAATGTAACTTCATCTGTAGAAGCATTTGAAGAATGGAGAATTTTTGAAGATTATTTAGGGTGCCTATTGAGGTCATAGTTGTCTCTGAACAGCTAAATCTCTGGTGAAATGGGGAGAATAAGCTTGAAGGGAAATTGCCATGTGTTTGATGGACTCGCATCCATTAGTTTATAGGGATAAGTATTGACTACATAGTCGATGTTACAGGTGGGACACATTTATATTGTAAACGATGTGTGACTGCCAATTGAGTTGTTGTTAATAAAAGATATAAGAAAATTGCATTGGGGAAAGTTTTTGTTTAAGATATTTCTAATCTTTGAAAGTGAAGATCACTGGAAAGCGGGTCCAATGTAGAGAAGCCGAGCATAAACAGGAAGTAGGAACATCATATGCAGTAGTTGTAGGGTGACAAGTGTTATCGAAAAAAACGAGTAACAAGTTTATCAAAAAAGCGTTTGAGGGATTAAGGCTAAAGCTAGGAATTTACGGAGAAAGGTGAATTTTTCCTCATGGGAAAAATTTCCAAATCAGAAACAAATAACAAAGGGCTTGTGTATGCGGCGCCTTAGACCACAGTTTTATCGGGACCACAGAACAGGCAATTTTATGATTAAAAGAGATAGAAATAAAGAAATTAGTCCCAGTAAAGTATTAATGGGCTTGCTATAAGCGAGTCCACCAATACTTTACTTGGGACTAATTTCTTTAGCTTCTGTCTCCTTTAATCATTAATTGTTAATTTAATATTAAACGAAGCGTTTACGATGGAATGAATTTTGGTATTTTTTTTTGTGCTTTTAATTTGATTTCAAGACTTTTTTCGTTTTTGTCATGTCTTTGGCTACGCTCGATAAGAAATGCTCGCAAGTTTTAGCACTAATTACTGCTTAAAAAAGACCATGAATTTTGCTGTAGGTTTTACTTTTTTTTGTTTCTTTAAACCAATTTGGAATCAGGCTGTTGTGAGGAAACACGTGGTTTTGGAATAAACAGAAATAAAAAAAATAATCAAATGTGTTTATATTTACAGGTAATTGATCAACTGTTTGTGATGGAGTTTCTTACGTTTCGTAAGCACAAATGCGAAAACAAAACCGGCTATATATATATATATATATTATATATATTTGGCTATAAAGATATAGAGATAATTATATATATATATATATATTATATATATATATTATATATATATATATATATATATATATATATATATATTATATTATATATATATATATAATTAATAATATATATTTGCATTAAAATTAGTTTCCAACTCTACAATTCATAGATTTAATCTGACAAATGCCCTTTATATTTTTAGATCAATCGAATGGAATTTATGGGTTTTTAACATAACTTAAAAAATTATTCACACAATATTTATATTTTTATTTTAAAAAGAATTAAACAAATATTTAATTTTTGTTCTCACTAGCTTTCGCCGGCTATCAGCACGGCCTCTTCAGGTGAGCTTCAAACAAAACGAAGACTTCTACTGTTGATGGACTCCAAAGATGATCTATTTATTGACTGGATGGTTGTTGTTTTCTTTTACTTTTGATCTTTTTGTAAAAATCTCTGGCCTATATTAAAGTCTGTGCTACATCTATGTTTACTTCTGCCATTTTGTTATAATTATCACTATTTCTTATGCAATAGGATTCAATTAGTTTCCTTTTGTTATTGTCTGATACAAAAATTACAGGTTCCATGTTGTCTATATTTATTTTATGATCTAAACTTCTCCTATGATGGGTAAGAGCTGAATTTTTCGTCAGAAATTAAATTGTGTCTGTGCTGACTATTACATCTATTTAAATTGTCATAACACAGTCAGATAAGGGAAATAATATTGTCATATTAAACTACGCAGATTATAATAGTAAATGCAATACACTCTTAGCAGATGTTGATACCTACGAGAAATTAACGAAAGACCCCTTGAAAATCTCACAATACGAATTTAACAAGTCTTTAAAACAAATTTGCAAGGATTACCCACATATTTATAGTAACACAAAATCATATATGCCCCAACTTTCTCAGTTTTACGGCTTACCTAAAGTTCACAAGCAAAATAATCCCCTTTGTCCGATAATTTCAAATACTAATAGTACTACCTATAAATTGTCAAAATGGTTGGCAGAACAATTAAAACCACTTATGAGCAATATATCAACTTCTAATATCACTAACACTACAGATTTCATCAAAAATATCAACCCACAGGCATTTCATTTTGTAAGTTTTGATGCAGTATCATTGTTTACGTCCGTACCAGTTCCATTAGCATTGTCCCTTCTAGAACACCATTTCCAAGTTCTCAGTGTACTGTTTGCAATTCCATTTTTGCCCTGATAAAACACTTATTAACCTGACTTTTGATCATAACTTTTTGTCATTATAATACTAAACTATTTCAAAACAGAAGCAAGGTCTTAAGTATGGGGGTGCGCCGCTCTCCCGATTATTAGCAATCTGTTTATGGAGCTGTGGAGAAATATCATTTTTTCCCCCATCCGTTGTTCACAAATCTTCACTGGTTCAGATACATCGACGACGTGTTCAGTGCAATTCCTCTTCAAAAAAACCCACAGGATATTTTCTGAAGTTTAATTGTCATTAATAAATTACCTACAATTTACTATAAAAATTCCTAACGATAAGTCGTTGCCTTTTTTGGACAGTAAGATAGAATGGTTTTCTAATGACAATTTAATCTTTTAACCCTCGCGACTACGCATGTTTCAGTTATTACGTCCATTCTACGCGTTGGACCGTTTTGGTCCCATCCACATTTTTAGTAAAAATTTTTCGGTTTTTAATATTTTTTTTGAACTTTAGCAAAGTGTAAAGATTATGTTTCCTTTCTTAGATTTGTTTTAGCCAATATTTTTAATTATTATGTTTGTTAATATTATTTTTAATAAATTTTTTTGAAAATTGCGTGATTTAACAAATTTTTCCATAGAGTACTCTATCATTCGCTATAAAAAGCCAAGTAACCCATATGATTTTCATATTTAGGAAATTTATTTAATATTTGACATATTCTTAATATTTTATACGAATAAAAGTAAAAAAAAAAATTTCAAAAAAAAAATTCAAAAAAAAATTTAAGTGCCAATATTCATTGAAAAAAAAAATTTTCAACCACAGTTACTTTTTAGGCTTTATTCGCTATACAAATATACGAATATGTCGAATTGTTAAATTAAAATTTCCTTTAATATGAAGACATATAGATGTATACTTGGCTTTTTATAGCGAATGATAGGAATACCCCATGGGAAAAATTAAAATAAAATCAATAGTAAAAAAATTCATTAAAAATTAATAAAAAAAAAATAAATAAATAAATAAATTAAAATGTTTTACTACAGTATTTATTCAATACTGAAGGAAAACAACCACTTTTTGTGGCCATTTTCTATGTTTCATGCCAATTTTTTGGTCACCCACGCGCGACTACGCGATGGACTTTTTACGTCCATAATAATAATTCGCATTTTGTTTTTTGTTTTTCTTAAACTATTGAAAAATTTTTTACACCTTCTTCAACCTTTTTCTGAGGAATACCTGGAAGCAGGAAAAAAAAAATAAAAAAAAAAAATATGAATAATTAAAAAAAAAAAAAGTATGGACGCAAAAGGTCCAACGCGGAGACGCGAGGGTTAATATACAGAAAACCGACGGCAAATATTAATTACAACATTGGTTATTCTTTTCACCTGTCAATACAAACTTTTGTTTAGCCTCTGCATTATTTTAACGAATATTAATGATTTGCTTCCTTTAAATATTATAAGATGAAATCAATTTCCTTTTGTAACCTATTAAAACTTTAACAATATCCTTCATATATAATTAATAAAGCATTGAAGAAAGCAAAAGGAAAATTTTACCATACCCATAACTAGGGTGGGATGGTTTACACCATTTGGTTTAAACCATTGATTTAAACCATGGTTTAAACCATATAAAAAAAACCAATGGTTTAAACCATAAAAAAAAACATGCATTAAAATATTTAAAAATACATATTTATTAATGGTTTTTCTTTAGGCATGTTGATATGGTTTTCTCAATATTTCAATCGAAGAGTACCTGTAAAGTCAATAAAAAAATTTCTGAGAATTTTGTTATTATGAGAATGATTTATTATATATATATATAATATATATATATATATATATATATATATATATTATATATTATATATAATATATATATATATATATTATTTGTTAAATTTAAACATGTTTAAAACCTTGATTCTGTTTTGAGCTCTTGGGAATATTCATTTCTACCATTTGATGCCGCATTTTCAAAAGTTTATAATAAAACTCATATTGTGGAGTGTGAGGATTTGGGAGAAATGTGGCATCGTAGCGCAGCGGATTTTCCTTTTGCGTCATTATCATCTGTCATCCTTTAAAGAGAGTTCAAATATAAAGTGACATTGTCGTCATATCGCAATTGGCCATTAATTATATTTTTGGGTGCATTGCAAATATAATAAATTTTTTTTTGTAAAATAATAAAGTAAAACCTTTTTTTCAGATAGAGTTTATAAATTATAATATACCCTCTTATTTTTTACTTTATGAGTTTATGTAAAACTAAAAAAAATAATACTAATTTTATACCAGTTTACAGTTTATCAAGAAAATTTGAAATTTTAAGAATATTGGGAAATTATTAAGGGAATTTAAAAATATGTGATAGCAATGTAATAGCAGTTTCCAGAAGTGATTTTTGCCTTTAAAATCTATTAAAACCATTAAAAACTACATTAAAACCATCAAAATATCATAAAACCCCCCCAAAAAACAAAAAAAAACACTGGTTTATTTTTAAATAAACCGATGGTTTTTGTTTTTTGTTTTTTTAAAAAAACATGGGTTTTTTTCCAACCCTACTCATAACCCAGCACCTCAAGAGGAAAAAATCACCTAATTGTCAGTCCCGTATCCCATTCCTGAGTTCATCAAGAAAATTATACTGAATACCATAGTTACTACCCCATCAAATACGTAACTATTTTCTTAAAAAAGTTTGAAACAAATCAAATTTAGGAATGTCACTAATAAACAATGCATATATAAGATCCCGTGTCATGATTGTACAAGTAAATATATAGGTGAAACGGTGGATTTAAATAGACGTAATAGTCAGAACAGACACGATTTTATTTCCGATGAAATAAATTCAGCTCTTACCCATCATAGGAGAAGTTTAAACCATAAAATAAATATCGACAACATGGAACCTGTAATTTTTGTATCTGACAATAACAAAAGGAAACTAATTGAATCCTATTGCATAAGAAATAGTGATAATTATAAACAAAATGGCAGGAGAAGTAAACATGAGATGTAGCAGAATTTAATAAATGAAGGGATTATGAGAATTTTTACAAAAAGATCGGATTTAATAAACTAAATAAACAACAACCATCCGGTCAATAAATAGATCATCTTTGGAGTCCCATCATCGTAG
>JABUQX010122141.1:15000-20000 GCA_015478945.1 Trachelipus rathkii | reverse complement strand
TATATATATATATATTATATGACGGATATTATTATTGTTATTATATTATTATTATATTATTATATTATTATTACTATTATTATATATAGTTAGTATATATATATATATATATATTTATATATATATATATAAGGTTATTATTATATATATATATATATATATACATATACATATATACATATATATACAAACTGCTGGACGCTTCTGGTAGTTTGATAATATATAGATACTATTAATCTCTTCTTTATGTGTTTCGGACCGGACCCTTCTCTGTTATACAAGTGTTTTGTCACCAGACCTCGATGCGCAAAAAGAAGGCTCCAACTTTAGAAGAAAACTATCTTCTCAAAAGAAAGATACTCGCTTACCTTTGACAGAGCCTCCCCGCTCACACTCGGGGTCAAGGGTCAAACAGGGCTCCACTCACAGAAAAATTTATCTTTGGCATTACCAATTTTAAAACCTGTAATGCTCTCACAGCTTAATAATAAATAGATTTTAATTTTTCCTTCGTTATGCAAGTGTTTTGCCACCAGACCACGATGAGCCAAAAGAAAGAAACCTCTAGCTTTAAAAGAAAATTCTCTTCTCAGTGAAAAGAAAAGTACTCAGTCACCTTTGACAGAGTCTCTTCACTCACACTCGGATTAAGGGTCAAACATAGCTACACTCAGAGAGAGGATCTATCATTAACAATATCAATTTTGCGATCAGCGCAGCGCCGCCGCCGTTAAGTAACATGTCGCAGTTTAATAATAAATAGATATTATTAATCGCTCCTATGTGGGTTTCGGAACCGAACCCTCTCGTTGTTATGCAAGCAGCTTCTACCACCAGACAACGAGACGAACCAAAAGAAGGCTCCAACTTAAGAAGAAAAACTCTTCTCAGAAGTTTGTCTCAGACTTTACCAGTGAGTACATGTAAAATTGAGCATAATGGTCATATATGGGGTCAGAGACTTGGAGAGAGAAAGGATGAGATTTGTATGGAAAGTTATGTGGTATAAACTTCTCCTCAATGAGAAGGTATGCGACTGAAGAATTCTGAAGATCAGTGTCCGTTGTCCGCGACTGAGGGGGTCAGATGAGCAATGCTCATAGTAATAGCGATAGATAAAGAGAGTGATGCGATAGGATAAAGAGAGTGGGGCAAAGATTTCGACGGGTAGAAAGAGATTGGAAAGGTAGTGTGAGAACAGGAGAGTTAATAACAGAAAAATCTCTAAACTCCACCTCTTCAAGAAGAGTTGTATGAGGTGGAACTATTCCAGATGTGTGATGCACACCCACAGAGGCGAAACGATACCCCTATAAAAGAACAAGCATCTTGGGAGACGTAAAGAAATTCCGAAAGCCCTCAGAACGTACAACCGCCTAGAAGTTGCTTTAGAAAGAGAAGCAAAAATGAAATGATTAAGGAAAGAGAGGAAGCACAAAAAATGTTAAGGAAAGACGAAGGTTTGAGTTGCTCGACTCTCACTTCACGCATCTCGTCACTCGACTCATAGTGACGCCGTAGTACTCACGTATCCAGTAAGCTCACAACTACCGAATCCGACTATCCGAATCTCGACTTTTCGCAGCCCTTAAGTATTAATATATAATAATATATATATAATATTTATATATTATATTAATATTAATATAATATATTATATATAATTTGTATGAAATAATATATATATGAATACATACATAAATATTTATTGTTATATAGATATATAAAATTAATATTATAATATTTATAATATAATATAATATAATTAATAATATATTAAATATTAATCTAACTATTATGTAATATATATTATATATTATAATTATATAGAATATATTCTATATAGAATATATTCTATATAGAATAGTAATTACAATATAATTATTAACAAGATAATTAATTATATATATATATAAATGATAATATATATAGGCAGGGATGCGAAGAATCGCATTTATGAAAATATGAGAGGATTGGAGTCGGAGTCGGAGTCGGAGTCGGAGTCGGATCGGAGTCGGATTGGAGTCCGATGTGGGAATGTCGGAGTCAGGAGGTCGTGCAATTTTAAGGAAATCAGAGTCGGAGTCGGAGCTTCGGATGTCAAAAATTACCTGTGCAGTGGAGTCAAGGTCGAAAATTCTATGTAAGGGGAATCGGAGTCGGAGTCGGGTCGGAGTCGAAAATTTCCTGTGAATAAGTGGTCGGAGTCGGTGTTCGGATCGGAGTCGGGAGCGGAGGTCAGAGTCGAAAATTTATAGAACGTTAATTATTATTAATTATGATTATATATTATTATATTATTATTATTATTATTATTATATTATTATTATTATTATTATTATTATTATTATTATTATTATATTATTATTTATCATTATTATTATTTTTTATTATTATTATTATTTTATTATTATTGTTTATTATATTTATTATTATTATTATTATTATTATTATATTATTATTGATTTATTATATTATTCATATATTATTATCTTCACTATTCGCTTTAGCATTGGTAAAAAAAAAAAAAAAAAAAAAAAAATAGCTGGACGTTTGTTTTTTACAAAAAAATAAAAACATAAATCTTGCATTAAATTACGTGATATACTTTCATTCTCAAAATTATATTTGTTTGTTATGCGTTGAGCCTGCATCTTTATGTCTTACGGTACTTTACCGTATAACATTGGAGATTAGATTCATTGAAAGTGGTATATTTTTTTTATCTCAAAGCAAGCGAAAAAAAAATAGTTGAGACAAAAAAATGTTTATTGTAACTTTATAAGCACTAAGCTGAGTCAGAGGCGAAATTTTTAATTTGACTGCTGGAGTCGGGGTCGGAGTCGGAGTCGAGTCCGGGGTCGGAAACCGAAATTTTTTTGTTTAAGTGGAGGCGGAGTCGGAGTCGAGGTAATTTTGAAGTGGAGTCGGAGTCGGAAGTCGAGCGTTGGCATCGGAGTCGGAGTCGGAGTCGAGTCGGAGATCGGAAGTCGAGTCGGGCGTCGAAAATCCAAATGTTGAATTTAAGGATCGAGTGCAGATCGAAAATTTATTTTACGACTCCGCACCCCTAATAATATATAATTTATTAATATATATATATATTATTATAGTAATATATAATATATATATATATAATAATAAGATATATATATATATATATATATATATAATATTATATATTATATTATATATATATATATATATATATATTATATATATAATATATATGTATTATATATAATTATATCAATATATTAATATTATATAATATATATATATATATATATATATATATATATATATGTATATATATTAATTATAGATATATATTATATATATTATAATTAATATATATATATATATATATATTATTAAGAATATATTATATTATATATATATTTATATATGTGTGTTAGTGTATGTGTGATGAATTATAATAATTATAGGATATTATATAATGTATATTTATATGTGTGTTGTGGTTGGTTGTGTTGTGAAATGAGACTGCATGTGAATAAGTGCTATTGTTGATATAAACTACAATCCAAAAGAATACCCTCAAAGAATAAACAACAAAAAATATACAAAATTAAAGTTTTACACAGCGAATAAGAGCCATGTCTCAATACTAGTAGACGATTAGAAAATTTGATAGATATTACATAAAAGAGAAAGCGCATGGTATGCATCAGATAACTCTTATACATACAGAAGACTATATCCGCGCGATATCATGAAAATGCTATGGTGATAATTAAATCAGAGAAGGATTTGGCAAAATTAAAGAATTAGATCGAAAGTAGCAAACATCTCTTCATCTTCTCGTAGCTACCTGATTGAGAAACTCGAATTTCATAGACACGTGGGCATGTAAATCATATCATAGAAGTATTTCTCGACTTAATATATACACATGGTAGAGTAATGTTATGGTGGTGGCCATGTTGGAATTTGTTCAAACACGTTGGTCAACGTAATCATATCATAGAAGTTTTCCAGTAATTTTCTGTGTGTGTCTTGGTGTGTGTGTTGTGTATGTGTGTGTAGTTGTGTGTGTGTGTGTGTGGGTGTGTGATTGCGGGGTGTGGGTGTGTGTTTGTGTAGGTGTTTGTGTGTGGATGTTTTGGTGTGTGTAGCTTGGAATTATTGTAGTGTGTATGGTATGACTTGTAGGTTGTGTTATGGTGTGTGTGTAGTTACTTTATTTCAAGTCTCATGGCATATGCGTAGATTAGTTATCTTATTATAGATTCTTGTAAAAAATAGTTTTTGTGTTTTTAAATTAGTATTTTAAGCTCGCACCAGTGGAAGCCTAACTCTTCGTTTATTTTCTTACTGAACTACTACTGGGTTTTGACCTAATAATATCTAATGGATAATATATTTTTATTTCATTTTTTTAAGAAATATCTAAAGCACTCTGACAACAGGCCAAGACACACTTTCGAAGATAACCCTAGCAACACTCACAAGCAGAAGGTTATCTCACGCATTTGTACACTCAGTGTTGCATTCCTAGTAGCAGCTCTTGAAAAGGAGATCGTTCACTCATAAATAACTAATACTACTAGGTAAAACAGCAGTACTACCTAATCATACTCTCTAATAAAGTAATAAGAACAAGTCTACATATATATAATAGTGTACCCTATTATAGCTTATAATATCAGTTGGCATTATCCGTGTGTTTATCAGCTTATGTTATATCACTCATATAGATATAATATTATATTATATATTATATATATATAGATATATATTAAGGTTTATTACTTAATGATATTAATAATTTAAGTGTATATATATATAATATAATAATATAATGTAATATATATTTATATGATTTATATTTATTTTTATTTAATAATAATTTAAATTTATAATTAAGTAAAGATTTAAGATATTTTATAAGATATTTTAGGCAGCAAAAATAATAAAAATTTAATAATTATTAGAGTGGAGGATTTTTATTATTTGGGCCCAATTTTCTCCACCCC
>JABUQX010122141.1:0-2500 GCA_015478945.1 Trachelipus rathkii | reverse complement strand
TATATATATATATATATATATTACATATATGCCAATTTGAAAAGACTCTTATTATAGCAAGTAGAACGATCTTAAATAATTAGTAAAAATTTTGTTAATAATTATTATTATTATTATTATTATTATTATTATTATTATTAATTATTATTATTATTATTATTATTATTATTATTATTATTATTATTATTATTATTATATTATTATTATTATAATTATAATTTTAATTATTATTATTATTATTATTATTATTATTATTATTTTATAATATTCACATACAATACGACCTTTTATTTATTATTTATTTTATATTTTTATTATTTTTATATTATTATTATTATTATTATTATTATATTATTATTATTATTATTAATATTATTATTATTATTATTATTATTATTATTATTATTATTTCAGAATAAATATTTCATATTAAATTAACATGGAACTTGTAATATTGTGTTACCCTAATTTATTTCAGATAATAGTTTAAATAATGCAATGTGTATGAAAAAAAAAGATGTTGGTAAAACTAGAATTATTAACCTTTAACATTTAAGTAATATTTAACATCGAATAAATAATTAATATTCAAAAATATTTGTAAAATAGCAAAAAAAAAATTAAAAAAATGAAAATTTCTCTAATATTCTAAAAAAAAAACAAAACATTTTTAAAAATAAAGCATTAACTACTTAAATTATAATTCAAATAATATTTAAAAGGTTTCGAATTTAATATTATAGAATAAACATTTTTGGGCTATTAAATCCTAAATTACTTTACTAAAGGGTTCAAATTTTTAGTTTACACTTAATTTGAATGGAATAAATAAAAAAAGGCCTATTCTAAACCAAATATTTATAAAATGTCGGGTTAATGCCTAGGAAATGGTGAGCAGATTATGAGTAAATTAAAGAAGTTATTTTAGTTTTAATATATCAAAGGAAAAAATTTACCAATAATATATATTTATATGTATAATATATATATAAATATATATATATATTATATATAATATATATAATAATATATATATAATATATATATATATATATATAATATAATATATATATATATATATAATATATATCTCGGGGGAGGCTCGTAGTACAATTTATAAGTGGTTTCATCTGACATTTCACACACACAACTATATATATATATATATATATATAGATTATTATAAATATAATATATATTATATTATAATATAATATATATATATATAATACTATATATATATATATTATCCGCCTCCACCTCCATATATTATATATACATACGATGTATGAATTCGAACATATATCATAAAATTTAATAGAAATGCCTAAAGTTCAAATAGCAAAAAATCGACCGATAGCGGATTGACACCCTTTGTGGTATTTAAAAAATAAAGTTCAAATCTTTGTAAAACTAATTAAAAACTCACAGGCAACCTTGGCTTATGTATAGTTAAAATATAAACCTAACTAAACTCTAGATACTACTTAACCTTAGATTAATGTAATTTTTTGTATTATTGATTGCTTACACTCTGCTTTGTTAAAAAAATAATTGAAATAAAACGCATATGCCCCAGAGAGCTAACAGAACAAGATGAAAACTAGGTTTAAAAAAAAAAAAAAATTTGGCCTCAACTTAAGCCGTTTTCGTTTTGCATTTGTGCTAACCGCTGGATAAGAAAATGCTAATCAGTTTTTAGCACGATTCGGGATAATTCGACCCAATGTTTACAAAAATTAGTTGAATCAGCTTTCTAATGGAGCACGTGTTGGAATAAACAAAAATTAAAAAAAAATAAACAAATAAATATATATTAAAAATAATTGATCAACTATTGTGATGGAGTTTATCGATTGAAGAAATTAGATTTAAAGCTAATTTCATGAATGAAACATTCATCAAATCAACAAGGACCTACCACGCCGCCATCTTATTTGTTTACATTTTTCGTAGCATTTTCCAAAAATTCGGTAACACGGGAAAGAGCACCTAACAGATTTTAGAAATTACTTAACGTCTCGTTAGCATTTTACTAACATTTGTGGTAAATGACATAAACGAACGGACATCTTTAGCATTTTCCTAAATTTCGTTAGCAAAAGTGCAAAATCGAAAACGCCTTTACCTGGAGGCGGATAATCACATGAGCCATTATATATATATATATATATGAAATATATATATATATAATATATATATATATATATATATATATATATATATATATATATATAATAAATATATATTATATATATATATATATAATATAATATATATATATATATATATATATATATATATATATTATATATATATATATATAATATATATTGATATAATATATATTTATATAAAGTATATATAAGATAGATAGATGATAGATAGAGTAGATAGATAGATAGATAGGAGGAGAGAGAGAGAGAGAGAGAGAGAGAGAGAGAGAGAGAGAGAGAGAGAGAGAGAGAGAGAGAGAGAGAGAGAGAGAATTATATACTGA
>JABUQX010122140.1:0-10720 GCA_015478945.1 Trachelipus rathkii | reverse complement strand
TTCCGAATTGATGGAAAACCTGAACGATTGAAGGTTCATAAAAAACTGTGAAGAAATAATCGGATAAGAAAAATTACAATAAAGTTGCCTAACACATTCTTGTCTAAATGAACAACTCAAAGGTCCAGCAAAAAATTTTTAATACAAAAAGCCCTTTAAGCCAGATCATGGATTCATGACTTATGGCCGAAAAATTTGCTTAAATGTGCCTTCAGTAACAAGTCTTTCCAACAATATTCAGTTATTGAAAAACTTTTATAATTAAAATTAACCAATTGATTTTTGAGTACTTGGATTCAGTAGATGCCAAATTGATAGACATTCAAGAGATAGCTTAAAAATAAAATAAAAGTGATTGCCATCTTTAAGGTGGAATAGTTTGCCTGAAATATATCAAACCCAACATATATATCAATATTACAAATAATACATATCCAAATTTAGTATGAAATTGTTAAATAATCATTACAGTCATAATAGAATTCGGAAGACGTGCTTAGGTAAATACCACAAAACCAAATGCAAAACACTACATCTAATAAAACAACTATCACAAGATGAGAAAACAACATCTATCTTTAGCGACTAATATTGATGTGAATCAAAAACCAGACAAACAAATACTGAAGAAACAATTGTTCGGTTGTTCTATTTGTTAAACATTACAAACATCATTGTATGGACCATATAGATTGTTATAGTTGCCCCAACTTTCAGAAACACCTGAATTCCAAATTGCCAAAAAATCAAAAATTGGCAAGCTAGGTATTAGAATGTGCGGGTATCGCGTTGAATCATAAATTGAAAGACCTGTTTAGGTTTTTAAATTTAATGCTAAATGTAGAAATTGTAACTCATGGCCACTCAGCATTTATGTATTAAAAAAACAAAGTGGACCTTAATCCAACTCAAAAACCAAAAAACATTAAAAATAAAAATAATGCAAGCAACGCAGAGACATCAACCATGTTGCTGAACCCACTAAATGCTTACACCTGCTAGATAACACTTTCTTCAGGATACAAGTAGCAAATTGTTGTTATTAAGTCCTTAAATGCTAAACCAGACTCAAAACATAACTCTTCCTACCTTCACCACAACTTGTATAAAGAAAAAACAATTAACACCCAGACTTGATTTTATTTTCAAATTCCTTCTTGGAAATAAATTGTTATATCTCAAAATGAAATAGCACAAAAAACTTTTAAATATAATAAGTAGCTACATTAAACATAATTGCAATGTAAACTGTTTGAATGAAAGCAAATAATACAAAACTTCTATTATAGAGGTCGATATCCGGAATCGATAATAAAAATACAGTATGTGCAGCTGTAGTCCCTTGCCAATACAAACCAGAAAGTGAATATACCTCCCCTCAAATTGTAAAAGCATTTGAAGAACATAAAATAACCTTCAGCTGATAAACACCTGAGAAATAAGAAAATAGGGAAATCGCACTTATTAACTATTAGGCGACTCGTGACATGTGAGCCCACATGATTACCAATAAATGGCATTTCTTTTGGGTTAACCAAACAAGAGTTTCCTGTGTATATTTACACTCTTTAGGCATTATTAGCTGGGTACTAATAAATTAATAAAAAATCTGCCATATTTGAAGTATTGTCTCTAACGCTGACATCTAAAGAAACAGGCCGACTTGCTCCCGTTCAAGAGCGAACTACCGAGTCCACGATTGTATTATGTGACTAGAAATGGATTACTCTATCTCATCTCTAGCTCAAATTAATAATACTAGCATAGAATTTGATGATAATAAACAGTAAATAAAAAATTTAAATGATTTATTACGAATATGATAGTTTCAATTTCCTAAAAAATTCCAGAGTTAGATATGGAACTGATAAAGAATACTTGATTACAAATAGTATCTATATATTATTATGATCAGGGTCGGTGATTAGCCTTGTTTATGAATAATTATATATATATATTTTTGCCAATAATTTTAAAAACGGGTCAAATGTAAATTCAAAGAGAAACCTAAAAAAAACTATACAATACAAGAAGCCTCTTAAATTAGAAGTCTCTATTATATTGACCAACCTATATATCTCTATATTGTCATCATTCAAACCTGTTGCAATATAATACCAGTAAAAAATCAATAATAAAGGTTTCATTTTTAAGCTCATAATGCCAGTTATTCAGAGAATCATGTAGAAACTACAAAATTGCCGAATTGTTATTATTTGTCACCTATGTGAGTAACACTCAAACCAACCAAATTCATCACAATAATAATGTTAGCCTTACCAGGGAACCTAATTTAGAATAATGAGATTGGATATCGCACGTTACACCTACTTAGGTTCATTCCGGTCATCTGCTCGGCTATTCGCTTTGCGAGACTGGAGCCTTCTCAATTATGGGGGGGGGGGTTAAATTGGCCCTTTGAGGATACTGAAAGATTCCATCTTGTTGGTTCAAAAATAAAAAATAAAATGATTTAGTGTCATTTCTTATAAATTAATGCGACTTCCGCTTTGCGTATTAATGTAGCCCTCCATTCTCATGTTAGCCTTTACATAAATTAATATGCCATTTTCGATACTTGTGATCGAGTTTGATATGAACCTTTAGGAGATTTGTTGTGATTTAACCTGTCTTATATGGATAACTTAGGTTATTCTTCATACTTCTGAAGAGTGAAATATTCATTCCTCTAATAGGTCTCATGTATATCTTATAACAATTATGGTTCAATTGCAACATATTTCATCTCCAAATCGTGCAAAAGTTTAAAAATTAAATTTATAGTGAGTTAGACAATAATACTGAGTGTGGATGAGCCTATTAGAATTGATCACGTAAAACTATGGGAGATGATTGCGGATACTCATATGCTATACCTGTACTAATAAAAGAATAATGAAATGGCATCAAAACTAACAACACTGAAATTCTATTTTATCTACTATAAATGTTCTATTTGACCCACTAAATAATATTGGGCTTCCTGGGAAAAAAATGGCTAAAGTTTTCGGAGAAAAGTATATCTTCAGACCAAGAAAAAAGGGAAAAGTTTAAAGGTAGAATTAATAAAATAGTTAAAAATATTTGCTCACAAATATAATAAAAGCAAAAAAACCCTGAATTAAAAAGATTTATGGATTAGCTTCCTTCAGTAAATATCCTATAGCATTTACAAATGATGCTTAGTAAAGTATTCTCATGAATGGGTTAGTACTATATTTACAAGATAAAATAGTATTGAGCTGCATTTTTTGTGCTAAACACTTGATTAATTTTCAAAACAAAAATACACAGATCTATTCCAGTTCTAGAAGCTATTGTGCCCGGTAAAGATTTGGCAGTACCAATGTTTCTATAAAAATGTTGACAATCTTAACTAGATACTGTTACGACTCCTCAGACAAATACTGACAAAACATTGATATACTGCTTCAAAGGCTAACATTTACATTTGATAAAAAACACTACAAACCAAAAAAAAAAAACAAATATAAATGGACATACAACATACAAACACCAATTATAAAAATGAATAAAAAGATAATTAGGAATTAAGAGCTAAATTGAAAAATGATCCGAAACTTTTCCATGTCCCTTTCCCCCTATTTACCGTGCATACTATATATGAAAGGGTTACCAAAGATACAAAAAAATAATATTCTTTGCCACCCAATTATCGCTGACGTTAATTCTAACTCTTCCAAACTTGTCAAATGGTTTTTCTCTAACCTATCTAAGTTGATTGGTAAGATTTTGAAATCTAATATTTATAATTCTTTTGATTTTTTAAGTAAGATAGTAATATGAATTTCTGTGGTAAAAAGATAGTGAGCTTTGCCGTAGTCTCCTTTTTCACTAGGCTACATACATATGGACTAAACACTGAATTACTAAAGAGATTTCATTGAAGCGGTCTTTATTATTAATTATATTACTGATATACGTATTTCAAGTGATGAAAACATAAGGGTATTGAGTAATAAGTTTATATAGACATGAATAAAATTAGGTCGATATTTGATGGTTCCTAAGTAGTAAACCTGGCAAATAAAAGTTCCCAAGAACAAAAGTAGGAAAGCGTCCAATAAAAACATTTTACAGTCTTTTATGCGTAAAATGGTAGACTATGGAATAGGAAGAAATGAAATAGATTCGTGATGATAAAAATGATGATAAGTGTGATGATGATGATGATATTTGAGGATGATGATGATGGGATGATGATATATATTATATAATATAATACTACTAGTATATATAGTATATATATATATATATATATATATATATATATATATATTAATTAATATTAATTAATATATTATAATTAAATATAATTAATATATATATATAATATATACAATATATATATAATTAATATATATATATATATAATATATATTATATATGTTCATACAAAACATGTTTGTTAATTTAATATATTTGAAATTATATATTTATATATAGTTTATAACTATAACTTTTTGATACAAAACATCTCCCAATTTTTAATTCCTGGTTACAATTGGTTCATATTACTGTGAATGATACCTTTTACCTATCATACAGTATAATATCATTAATAGTATAATTGTAACGTGGAAAATAACATTTATAACTAATGATAATTAATATTCCTCATTTTCCTATCTTAATTTAGTTGAGTCATAATTATACGATTGTATCCCAAATTTCACTCGGTTCGATTTTAAATGAGGTACAAGTGCACGTTCTAATTCAAAATGATAGGCATAAAAGATTACTCAAACTATGACTAACTAGTTAAACCATACATCTGATAAAATTAATAAATAAAGCATATGAAAACCTCGTAATATAGAGATAGATATTATCAAAAAGAGTGAAAAATGTATAGCTATGTGAATATATTCGTGTCATAAAATTACTGTCTCTCTCGACAAGATGCGAATCTGTGACTGACTAAATCTCTGTCTTAGCTATTTTTATTTCTCTCCTTCTATGCTCAGATATGGTCTCAAGGGTCCTACGCGTGGGTGATACTCTCTTAGAATAGTAAGTGTCTAGGTAAGAGTATACTATAACCAGCTCAATAGAAAATGCGAGTAGAGCAACAATACAATACAAGTAAAGACTATATGGCTACGAAAACCAGATATTGCTATCGTCATTGGATAAGTCCAATAGATCTATCGGTACTAGCATATAGATAAAGTGCATCTCCCTTAATACTCTACTCTCTAAATCCTCATCATCCTAATTTCTTCATATGTGATCTAGAGCATCATACAGTCATCTGTTGTGTTCACGAGGGTACTAAGCAGGTGGAGGTTGGAATGCGAGAGGTCAATTCTCTCGAAACATTTGCTGTTGTTTAATGACCTATATTATTAAAAGATAGATACATTTGGCAACTTGCGTCTCGATGCAGAGAAAGAGGGTCATATGGTGATAATAATCAGAAAGTATATTTGGCTACCAGTTATTATAATAAACCTCTTAGCCTATATCTCATTCAATTCTAAGCTCAAAAGTGAGTTGGGATATAAACATATATAATCCTCTCTAAATATTGACTCTCTAAGTAACTAAGTATTCTCATACATTCTAATAATATATATATAAATATATGATATATATATAGTATATATATATATATACTATATCGTTATATATATATATGTAACTATATAAACAAATAAGAGTTTGTATATTACTTTATAATCATATATTAATACTACTATATATATATATCTCATATAGTAATCATTATATATATATATTATATAATATATTATATATCATATATTAATATATATAACTTATATATATTAATATTAATTATAATATAAATATTATAATATATATACATTTAATATATATTATTATACTAATATTATTATAATATATATTATATATATATTATATTATTAATATTAATATATATTAAATTAACGTCGTGTATACCGGATACAATTAAAAAGATATTAACCCTTAATAGTTTTATTAGGTTTATATAAATTAATTGAAAATATAAATGTATTAAAATAGTATATATATATATACTTAAAATTATTAAAAAGATATTATTATATATAATAGATATCTACTTTGCTCACTCTCTAAATAATATAAAAAGCATAAATAAACAAAACTACCCATTCAGATTCTCAAATTTTAAGCTTCTATACTATTAATAGTATATAATAATAATTATGATAATTCATTTTAGAAAATTCTCGCTTCATATTACTAGATTACTTAGATAGTTAAATAAATTCATAAATGCATCTCGTGGTATAGATATAATAACGTTATATTCTAGTCTAAACATTATTTAATAATGATATTCGGACTAGTCTGTTCTACCGATAATCGTTAAATATTATTGAAATCGTTTCGTTCTCTTCTCCTTAAATTATATGTACTCGATATATAAAATATTTAAAGGCTTGATATATTGACAAGTATTTGTCTGATAATTTATTTATCTCGTATATATGTTACCTCTTAGATTGTTCTTGAATATAATGATATAATAATTTATATAACTTATATTTAAATAGGTATATTAATTAACATTTATATATATAAAAAAGATAATAATAATAATATGTATATAGGGCGACAGGGAAATAGACTACTTATATTATAATAATCATTAAAGAAAGAAAGAAATAGAATAAATATAAATTAACAATAAAATAAAATATAATTAGAAATATTCAATCCATTCTTTATTATTTTCAAAATTGATAATGCCATTAGACATCATATAGACTCTACAACCTATTTTCGTATTATCTATCACGCACTAACTTTTGAAAATCTCAAATTTTACTTTTAATCGCAGCTACTCCCCTCTACCTTCAATTTATACTTAACCTCTATTGCAGTTCTCAAATAAATGGTTAACCCATATTACTATTATTTTAATATTATATATATATACAATATTATTATAATATTATATATATATTAATATATATATTATATTTATATATATATATATTATATATATATATAATTATTAATAATATATATTATATATATATAATATATATATATATATATATATATAATATATATATTATAAATATAGTAATTAATATATATATATATATATATATATTATATTATTATATATAATATATAATATACCTATTATATGCGGATAATATAGAGGTGAGCATCGTTACTCGAAAAGTTATAAGTATCCTCGCTAATCGTTATTACTCCATTTACATCCTAGGATAAATAATGATTTAGATTGCAGTTTATGTGTTATTCATGTATATATAAATATATTATATATATATATTATTATATATATTATATACTTAATATATATATAATATATATTAACTAATATATATATAATAATAATATATAGTATATATTATATATATTATATTTAAATTATATTATAATAGTATATTAATATTATAATATATATATATATTAATAATATATATATATATATATATATTATTATAAATATTATGATATATAATTATATATATATATATATATTAATATAATATATTATACTATATATACATTATATGTAATATATATATAATATAATATATATATATATATATATATATATTATATACATAAATAAATATAGAAATATATGAACTTAAAAATTTACTATAAATTAAAACTTCTCAAGCATATTGTACCTCTTTATTTATTTACTACGTATGTCTTCACTTTATATACCTATATCACCCTCACATTCTAGATATATATCTGGCTATATTATACCATATACAAAGTAGGGTAGCGTTTAATCTATATCCACCTTTTGAGAACACTTGCATTAGAAATATATACTACAAATGGTGTAATGTTGATTTTAATTAACTTAATATAATTATGGTATTATTACAAGATAATAATGTGGTAGAGCAACATTCGCTTATAACTCTCGCTCAAATAAATGTAAGGTATACCGCCTCTATCGTTTTTATAACTTTCATATTATATATCGCTCTGGCAAGGTAAGTGTTGCGCTTCTATCGTGCTATTCCGTTTTCTATTTGAATAAAGGAAAAATAACTGAAAGTGCGCGTCTACTCCGTTTACATTATTTAGCTTAGACTTGACTATTTAATAATTGAACGGGTGTCTTAATATAGGTATAATAATTTATGATGGTTGTGTATATTATAAAATATTCTTAAAAAAATTATGTAGTATCTCTCAAATTTTATTTAAATAAAACATTACCCTCATTGTAAGATCACCTATATAGATTAGTGACGCACTACAAGTAACTTATTAAGTGATATATTACCCTTTACGCATATTCAGCTAACCAATAATCGAGTTATATTGCATAGTAGCAGCCACCTTCCTCACTATTATATTATACAACTTTCACTTTACCCTCTGCATATCCGTTGTGATACTATTATATAATATATCACTCATTCCTACACAAGCGAAATTTCATTTCAATGTAAAAGGTCAATGTTAATACTCAGACTCAACTTTTCCAGTACTGATCTACACCATTACTTAACATAAATTCACATACCGAATGAACTTGTACTACCCTCCACCAAATCCAATATTTAACTCATTACTAATCACTCTTCAAAGCTTCTCTCATAGATTTCGCCACACGTAAATACTCACAAACGTCCGCATAATATAATGGTAGGGCATCACTCCTCACTCTCTTCTCCTATATTTTCTACCATCATTCTAACACCATTTACTTCCTTGCTCACATTCATCACGCTACTAATTCTTTGCTATATAATACATAGCTATGTATGTTTTGTATGGAATGTGTTGATGTGACCGTAAGTGGTGATTGTATAGACTAAGTCTAATGTGGACATGTGTATCAAGTCCCAGTTGGCCTAACTTACGACGTGTGTTTTTATTTAATATTTTAAACCTCATTTATCAGTATTTCAAACTCATTGATTGATTTGCTTACATCAGCGCCGTTCGTAGTTACTGTCATACATACTTTTGATTCCATTTCAAGAACCTTACCCAAACACCATTGAGTCATAGAATTGGCCACCTTTGAGAGTACTGTCGTGCTCACTAGCGTTATATGCATGTATTGTCGTATGGTGCTGCTGTTTGCTCATGATGTCACACTAAGATAAATCATAAATTATCAATATAATATATACATTATCATTCTCTCCTCATATTTATCATCTAAATCAAATAATTATGAGTTAATTTCTAATATAGTAATAACTCCTTATATACCATAAATTACTAATAATTCTACTCATCTATACTAATACGCACTCACTCTAATAGTATAATAATCTTCAATAAAGATCATTCGTTTCATCGACGCATTCTTTTCTAACACAAGTATCTTGAGTTATAGTAATAAAATTAAATTAAGTTACCATAACTAAAAACTAAATTAGCCTTGTGATTTTATTCTCCCTCCTTAAATGTTACTACGATAACTATGCAGTAACTTCACAATATCTTATTCATCTTGTTTAAGACCATTGCTTTTTACATATTGACTAAGACTTATATTATAGTGACTCTATCAACTCTTTCCCTATATATATATATATTTTATATATACTATATTATCGGAGCTATAACCCTCCATAAAACACGAAATATCAAATAACCACCAACTTTACTACATAATATTTTGGGTTTACAAAATTTCATATTTATCGCCTCTGATTCTTGAATTCATTTTACTTTGCAAAATCTTTCAATTTCAAGGAATCTTTTACATTTTCCACTTTTGAACTTAATAGCACCACTCAATAACTCCTGCTTACCAAAGAGCATGACGGCGTCCTAAAATACCTATTCGATTTTTGTGAGTAAAGGGATCAAATCCATTAACATTCACTATCACCTCTTCTATACTTCCTAAATTAGCTATTATAATGCATAAGTATTTTTCAGAGTTGATTCCTAACCTAACTAACTCATTTACACATTCTAATTATTTACTTACTCTCAGAGTTGACTCGCCACAGATATCATATACACAATGATAGAATTCATACCCCCTTATATGGATACTGTCATTATATTTACAAATGCTCGATTACATCGGTTATGGGATTACTTACTATAGATCTATACTTAATTAAATATTAAAATTATAGAGCATCATTGAACATAATTAAATAGCATTGTAGAGAAACCTATAGAGTAGTGAGTGTGATTATATATATATATGAGAGAAGAAGAAGATGATACGATGATAAGAGAGAGAGTGAGATAAGAGAGAGTGCATGAAGATGGATGAGATTAATATTAACTCAATGTGATTAGTGAGATGTCTTATAATGAAAAATAAAATAATCAACAGCATAAAAAAATTATTATGTAATAATTCTGTGGCCTTAAGACATATTGTTAACCATTCATGACCCCACCGTCATATTACTAGAGATTGATAGTTAGTAAAATAATAGGTATAAGTTAATAATAATTTAATATAATTTAATATCAGAGCTCAACGAATTTGTCACTAAGTAATATTATTTATTCGGAGTGAAGTGAACTCATGAATGAATTATTAATTTAGCATAAGTGGTTATAACAATTATATCAAAATTGTATAAGAGATATCTAGAATTAAATATAATATAAATAATAGAATAATAAATTAATAATTAATAATAATAAATAATTAATAATAATTCATATTATATAATAATCATAATTAATAATCCAATATATAATACCATAGGCTTTTAATTATATATTTATA
>JABUQX010122139.1:22500-34665 GCA_015478945.1 Trachelipus rathkii | reverse complement strand
GGAGAGAGAATTTTGTTTTTACTGCTTTAACTGCTTAACATGTTTTTACTGGCTTTAAAACTCATAGGTTTTACTGCTTTAACTCATATGTTTAACTGCTTTACTCATATATTTATTAACATTACATACCTTTAAAGCAGTAAATCAGTAAATAATAGAGGTGTGACCTAACACAAGGGGGGATTAGTAATGGCTTTTGTTTATGCTTTACTGCTTTAAATTCTCATTTTACTGCTTTAGACTTTCTGCTTTAACTGTTTTAAACTTTCTGCTTTAACTTTCTGCTTACTGGCTTTAACTTCTGCTTTACTGTTTTTAAACTTTCTGCTTTAACCTTCTGCTTTACTGCTTTAACTTTCTGCTTTACTGTTTAACTTTCCTGCTTTACTGTTTTAACTCAAATATTTTTAACATTATGTTTCTTTTATAATAACTATTTATTATTTCTATTTTTTCTTTTTATTTTTAATACCTTTCAATTTTTTTTCTTTTTTATTCCTTTTTATTTTATTTTATTATTTTACTTTTATTATTATTTTTATTTGTTTTATACTTTTTATTTTTATTCTTATTTATCTTTTATTTATTTTTATTATTTTACTTTTATTATTATTTTATTTTTAATTATTTTTATTATTAACTTAGTTATTTACCTCATGCCTATTGTTATTATTATTTAAGACAAAACAACTCAGCACACAAGCACACCACACACACACACACACACCTACACTTATACACAAACACATTCACTATGACACTTATACACACTTCACTATGACACTTTGATTTAACTATGACACTCACATTTACCCATAAAAAACTTACATTTACACTTATACGCACACACACACACACACACCACACACACAGATTACTTACACTACCACACAACAGATTTACTTCCACACACAGATTTACTTACACACTCAGATTACTAACACACA
Organism: Trachelipus rathkii; assembly: GCA_015478945.1. Taxonomy (NCBI): domain Eukaryota; kingdom Metazoa; phylum Arthropoda; class Malacostraca; order Isopoda; family Trachelipodidae; genus Trachelipus; species Trachelipus rathkii. The sequence continues at coordinate 33,718 of JABUQX010122139.1, read as the reverse complement.
CAGATTTACTTACGCTCAACACACACATCATTTACTTACACTCAACAGATTTACTTACCTTAACACAGATTTACTTACACCAACAACAGATTTACTTACACCACACACAGATTACTTACACACAACAAGATTTTACTTAGCAGTCACACACAGATTGACCTGAATATTGACAAACACACACACACACACACACACACACACACGCACACTCACTTACACATATAACGTATAATTTATTCAAACATTTTATTTTTTAATTAAACACGTACATTTATTTTACTCATTCAAATATAACTAAAATTATTTCAAAGGTTTCTTAAAACTTCTATATTAAATCAATCATTATCTTTGAACAAAGAATTTATATTAACTGTTAATACTTTTTGTTATAAATTTTTTCATTATAAGTTTTAAAATAACTTTTACCAAAATTTTTGAAATTTTAATAAAAACATATATTTTACGTACCTTAAGCAATAAATCAGTAAATCAGTAAAGGCCAGCCCCTAGCACCCCCTCTACACCACGCTATGCCACGTTTTGTGGTCTATTAACTTACTGCTTTAAATCATCTTTAGCCATGTAATAAGTAAAAAAAGAACAAAATAAGTTCTTCTCTGCTAACATAACATGTATTTATTAAAATCATTCTAAGTTTTTATTTAGAAATAACAATTATTCACTTCCATTTATATTATTCGCTCGATGTTGACTCATTGACACCTCACATTGGCCACTCAATTGGCACTCACTTGGCACTCACTTGGCACTCATCTAATACTCATAGAACACTAAATAGAACATCCCTAGATACTTTTTAACGGTGATTGGGACCATCAAAGCTCAAGTTAGCGATGGGTCAAATTGGACCATGGTATATGGCAGGGCAGGCTGAAATTCAAGGTTTGTAGGGGCACTTGTAGGAATAGGTATGTGGTACGCTAAGGTGAAGGTTGGGTGGAGTAATAGGTGTAGGCGTAGGTGAAGCTGGTGGAGGCTAGGTGAGGTGTAGGTGAAGCTGGGTGGAGGCTAGGTGTAGGTGTAGGCTAGGTGAAGCCTTGGGTGGAGGCTAGGTGTAGGTGTAGGCTACGGTACAGGCTGGGTGAGCTAGCGTTGTAGGTGTAGGCTATGTGGAGGCTGGGTGTAGGCGGGGTGTAGGCTATGTGGAAGGCTGGGTGTAGGCTATGTGTGAAGGCTGGGTGTAGGCTATGTGGGGGCTGGGTGTAGCTAGGTGTGGTGTGTGTGTGTGTGTGTGTGTGCGCGCGGATGGAAATAAGATGTTAACCGAATATATGGTCAAACAAGGTAAAGCCACACAAACGGGCTAAGCCCCCTAAATGAAGCCTAAAATTACCGTGGGCAAAAATTTACCCATGGTCGAAAAAATTAGGGGCGTAAAATAGAGGGGCAACACGTCAACGGTTGCTGACGCAACCGTGTGGCAAACCCTTCTTCGAAGGGTGCCAAAAATTACGGTGCCAAAAAATTAGGTTGCCAAAAAAAAGGGTTGCCAAAAAAAATTAGGGTTGCCAAAAAATTAGGGTTCTCAAAAATAGGGTTGCCAAAAATACCGTGGGCCAAAATTGACCCATGGAAGACGGAAGGGTTGGTTCGAAAAAGGTAAAGTCCCAAAAAGGTAAAGGCCCAAAAAGGTCAAAGGTCAAAAAAGGTCAAGGCCCAAAAAGGTAAAGCCCCAAAAAATGGTCAAGGGCAGGTAAAAAATTGGGCTCAAAAAGGTAACGGTCAAAAAAAGGTCAGGGCCAAAAGTCAGGGGTGGGTTTTTCGTCGGTCAGGTGGGTTTTTCCTCGCTCAGGTGGGAATCTAATAAAACACTCGTTTAATTTAAAAAAAAAATTAAAATCACGGGCGGGTAACGGACGGGCCAACAAAAATTTTAAAAAATCACGGGCGGGCACAAAAATAATTTAAAAATCAAGGGCAAGTAAGGACTGGCTAAAAGGCATTAGAAAAATCCCTGGACGGTTATTGGCTGCTGCACACCGCAAAATACTAGCGATGGCAAAATATATATATATATATATATATATATAATATATAATATTATATATAATATATATATATATATTATATATATATATAATATATATATATATATTATATATATATATATATATATATATTATATATATATATATATATATATATATATATATAATATATATATATATATATATATATTATATATATATATATATGCAAGTTATGTATGTAACGAGTTATACAAGTATGATCAAATATAGCGGAATATTTTAAATGCAAAAATCAAAATTTTTCATTCAAACATTCATATTAAAAAATAAATATGATGAAGAATTATTTGTAAAAATCACTATAGGTAATAAGGTAATGAACTCTAACATTTACTAATAGTAGTAAGGACTACCATTACCCGGACAACGATGGTCAAAATGACCAACGGTGTTTTCTGCCCTTGACCTTTTTTTGAGCCCAATTTTTACCTTGGCCTTTGACCTTTTTTGACCTTTACCTTCACAAAAAATTGACCTTTTTTGAGCCCAAATTTTTTTACCTGGCCTTGCCCCTTTTTTGGGCCTTGGACCTTTTGGGACTATTAACCCTTTTTTCGACCAACGCCTTCCGTCTTCCATGGGGCATTTTTTGGCCCACGATTTTTCGGCAACCCTAATTTTTTAGCAACCCTAATTTTCCGGTAACCCTAATTTTTGGCAGCCCTAATTTTTTTGGCACAACCCTAATTTTTTCGGCCAACCCTTTTGTATTCTACCCTTTCGAAGAGGGTTACGGCCAAACGGTTGCGTAAGCAACCTTGTACGTGTTGCCCCTCTAAATTTTACCGCCCCCGCTAATTTTTTTCGACCATGGTCATTTTTGCCCACGGTAATTTTTTGATCTTCATTTAGGGGCTTAGCCCAATTTTTCGACCAACCCTTTTGTCTTCCATGGGTCAATTTTGGCCACCCTAATTTTTGACCACCCTTTAGGGGCTAGCCCTATTTTTTGATATTTCGGTACACCTACACACGCGCACACACACACACACACACACACACAACCACACACCTAGCCTACACCCAGCCTCCATATAGCTACACCCAGCCTCCACATAGCCAACACCCAGCCTACACCTAGCCTTCACCTAAAGCCCCTACACCCGCACCCTAAACAATCCACCCATCCTTCACTAGCCTAACACCTACACCTAGATTCCACCCAGCCTTCACTACACCTAACCTCCACCCAGCCTTCACCTAGCCTACACCTACACCTCAAACCTAGCCTCACACAGCCTTCACATAGCCTACCACCTACACCGCACCTAGACTCCACCAGCCTTCACACTAGCGTACACCTATAACCTAGCCTACACGTGCCCCTACAACTTTGATGGCTCCAATTTTTATGACTCGGCATTATTGATGACTCATCTCTCTTTGATGACGTCATCTTTAGCGGTTCATCTTTGATGGTGCCTATATTGATGGTTCAACTTTGATGTTCCCAATCAACGTAAGGAGTATCTAGTGATGTTCTATTAGTGGTTCTATGGTATTCTATGAGTGGCAAGTGAGTGCAAGTGGTGCCAATGCAGTGCCAACATAGTGCCAAGTGAGTGCCACATAGTGCCAACTGAGTGTCACCCACTTTTTCAAGCCTTTTCTAGCCTCACCTGAGCCTGAATAGCCCTAATATGGTGTCTACCCCTAGGTAATAAGTATGAGGAATCGAATGGTGTATATTAACAATCTGCTAGAATGCTTCCTAATATGAGTTTAGTATTTTTATAACACTTATAAGCACTTACACTCGCCATAGAACACTTACACTAGCCCATATACACTTACACTCCCACACTCCACTATGCCACTTATAAGCACTTACACTCGACATAGACACTTACACTAGCCCATATATACACTTACACTCACAACCACACACAGATACACTTACACTCACACACTCGAAATTTTGATGCCCAACTTTGATGTCTCAACTTTGATGCCTCAACTTTGATGCCTCATGCAATTAATGCCCTCAGCATTGGTGCCTCAATTTTGTTACCCCCTCATCTTTGATGAACTCATCTTTGATGAAGTAATCTTGAATACACCCTATATTGATGATTCATCTTTGATGACTCATTTTTGATGACGTCATCTTAAGCTGCCCACCAGGGCTCAGCATGATCCCCACCGCGCGAAGGCCCACGACCCCGCACCCACAGGTGCGTCCCGCCGCGTTACAAGCCCGCCGCGTGCGCCCCGCAGGCGCAATATTACGCGTAAACCCCCCGCCGCGTGGCGCCCCGCAGGCGCAATATTTCCGGCGTCCCGCCCGCGGTGCGCCCGCAGGCGGCAACTATTCCGCGGGAAATGAAAAATATATATATATAATATGAGTCATTCATTTTTATTTCATACTTAACATTTCAAAGAATTTCTTTTCAAATATACTATGAGTCATTCCTTTTTATATTCCATACTTAAACATTTTTATTAAAAAACATTTTTCGCGAACATAAAACTGTAACTCATTACAGACATCTTTTAAATATTTTTACTTAATACTTTTTAATTTAATAAATTTTTTAAAAATTGTATGTAAGAAGCAAAAAGCCAAGTGTCTGAATATAAAATCATTTTATTTACTACCAACTGTACGAAATTTATTAAAAACATAAACTTTACAATACCTAAAGCAGCAAATCGTATCAATAGAGGTGTTACCTAACAACAAAGGGACTAGTATGCTTTTGTTTTACTGTTTTTACTGCTTAAACTCATGTTTTACTGCTTTAAATTTCTGCTTTACTGTTTAAAAAATTTGCATATATACATACCTTAAAGCAGTAAACAGTAAATCAGATAGAGGTGTTACCTAACACCTAAGGGATTAGTATGCCTTTTGTTCCTTACTGCTTTACTGGCTTTAACTTTCTGCTTTACTGTTTAAACTTTCTGCTTTACTGCTTTTAACTCACATACATTACATACCTTAAAGTAGTAAATCAGTAAAACAGTAGAGGTGTTACCTAACCCCTAGGGGATTAGTATGCTTTTGTTTTGTAACTGCTTTACTGCTTTAACTTCTGCTTTTTTTACTGCTTTAACTTTCTGCTTTCCTGTTAACCTTCTGCTTTACTGTTTTAACTTTCTGCCTTACTGTTTTAACTCATGTTTAACTGCTTTAACTCATATATTTATTAACATTATGTTTTCTTTAATTTTGTTTTAATACTTTTTATTTTTATTTCTTTTATTCTTTTTATTTTATTTTATTAATTTTCCTTTTATTATTATTTTATTTCGTTTTTACTTACTTTAAAAATCCATTCTAGTTATTTTAAGTTTAATTATTTTACTTTTTATGAAAAAGGTTCTTTTGTTGTTTTTTATTATATTATACTTAGTGTTATTTAATTCTATACTTATTGTTATTAATTATTTTAGAACACACATACACACCCGCAACACACACGCACACACACACACACCACACACACCACACACACCACATTATTTATAACACACATTCACTATGACACTTATACACAAATTCACTATGACACTTACATTTACCCATAGACACTTACATTTACACTTATACACACATACACGCAGATTTACTTACACAGAATTTACTACACTCCACAGATTAACTTACACTTCACACAACAGATTTCTTCAACAACACACACACCACCAGAATTTACTTAAACACAGATTTACTTACACTCACACAGATTTACTTTACACTCACACACAGATTTACTTACACACACACAGATTTACTTACACAGATCAGAATTACTTACACACACAGATTTACTTACACTCACACACAGATTTACTTAACACACACACACACACACCCACACACACGCACACTCACTAACACATATAGCACACACACACACACACCCACACTCACTTACACATATAACGTAATTAAAACATTTTATGTTTAATTAAACACGTAAATTATATTACTCATGTCAAATATAACTCAAAATTATTTCCCAAAGTTTCTTAAACTTTCTATAATATCAATCATTATCTTGAACAAGATTTATTATTAACTGTATATACTTTTTGTTTATAAATTTATAACTAACAAGTTTTAAAATAACTTTTAGTAAAATTTTATGAAATTTTATTAAAACACATTTTACGTACCTTAAAGCAATAAATCAGAAAAACCAATAAGGTCAGCCCCTAGCACCCTCTTCACCAAGCTATGCACGTTTTTCGGCTTTGACTTCTTCTTAACCTACATCTTTACGAATGTAATAAGTATGAAATGCGAGCATCCTTCTTATCTTCTTACATGACTTGCATTTTAATAAAATCATTCTTAAGTTTTTATTTATAAATAACAATTATTCACTTACATTTATATTATTCCTTCGTTAACTTAAAATATTTCAAAGTTTTTTTAAAATAATTTGGATTTTCTTTATTATTATCTATGTACATTGACAATCCAACACGAGACAACACAACACCGCAATCGTTACAGATACGAAAACTGACCTCTCTTCTGTAAATGGGTTGAAATAACTTACTTTTAGCCCTAAAATTTAAGGATAATCCTTTTTGTACCTCCGGGGCGATTTTAGGCCTAATACCAGGTCAATATATATTTTAACTGACCTTTTCGTAAAATGTGGTGCAATAACTCGTTAGGCCTAAATTTAGGCCTAAATTTAGGATAAGCCTTTTTTGTATCCCAGGCTGATTAAGCCTAAAACCAGGTCAAAAGGTAATTCCATGTATAGACAAGAATCGAGAATCAATGTTATTATTTTATAAATATATTTTCAAACTGCAACATGCTGGATCGGTAAGAATCCTTTGATCAGGTAAGAAGGGAAATGTTAACCTTTCTTGTGAGTGGACGGAGTAATCCTTATTTCTATATGACCTCGTATGTGATGTCGGAATTATTTTATCGCTTTTTGGTTTTAAGGTATGAAAAAACAATGTTTTTTCCATATCCTGAGCCAAGTTTCGTTTATTTAAACTCTTAACATACATGTAAATATTTATTTAAGAAAGTAAAATAAGGATAATAAAAACTTTACTATATAATTAGAAATTTAATAATCATTATCTTATATATATATATATATATATATATATATATATATATATATATATAAAAGAGATGATATATATATATATATATATTTTTATATATATATATATATATATATATATATATATATAAGGATAACATTAAATATATACAAGCGTGTTAAATATATTTACAATGGTTTATATATAAGGATAACATTAAATATAATACTTCTACATACATTTTACACATGATGTTTTCGCCTACTTTATATTAAAATTCTTTAAATCTTTGCAAATATGCCAATCATTTATATCATTATCGATGATATAGTTTCGTGTCTCAGTAATACCTTCAGTTAACACATACGTAAAAAGTTCCCGCTCAGATATCATAGTATATTTATATTCTGGATCACCTGCATAAATACTTTCTTGCCATTGTTTTCTAAGTAGATAAATGAATTTCTGTACGTCTATAGAACTTAGGAAGCGATCGATGATAGCCGTAGGATCATCGATCAGGGTTTTCTTAAAGGCGTAGTATTCTTGGTATAACATGTAATGAATTACGGTTACGTAATTAGATAACACATATGTCTTCTTCAACTGTATTAACATGCGCTTACGTACCTCTAACATATATTTCATCTGCGCTAGGCCTGAAATGTAGAATCCAAATGAATGTAGGTTCAAATAACGGTTGTTTCATTACTTTCTCCCCATAATCTAACTTTCCAAGCTGACTATGTTTTGATGTTTATAAAATGATAGAGTAAGTTGCTTATCGCTGGTTTCTTCGCACAGGCTAATAACTGTTTCGGTCCAGTTTAAAGCCGAGCTTGGTTTAAAGTATTCTGTAAGCCACTCTTCAGTGTGATTACATATACAAAGTAATTCATCTGGACTCACGAAAATACGCTTGGTATTATAACATGGTGAATGGGTAGCACACTTGAAAAATTCAAATCCATCGGGCTTTCTTTTATATAAGAATGAAACCCTACTTCCGGGTATCTTGATTTCCCATTGGACAATGTCTTGTATTGAGGTATACCTGTTAAGGTGAAACATGATATACACTTAGTGAAAATAGAACACTTTTATTACAAATCAGAGAACTTGTGCACAGCTTAACACCCAAACGAGTATGATTTTAAAATGAGTTTGGGTCTAAAACATCCGCCTGCTCAAATATAATTTTCATCCAATCAGAGGTAGGGCTCAGGATATGAAAAAACATGTTTTTTCATACCTTAAAACCAAAAAGCGATAAAATAATTCTCGACCAATCACATACGAGGTCATATAGAGATAAGGATTACTCCGTCCACTCACAAGAAAGGTAAACATTTCCTTCTTACCTGATCAAAGGATCTTACCGATCCAGCATGTTAAGATTTTGAAAATATATTTACTAAAACTATACCATTGATTCTCGATTCTTGTCTATACTGGAATTAAACCTTTTGACCTGGTATTAAGCTTAAATCCGCCTGTGATCAAAGGCTTATCCTAAATTTAGGCCTACATTTAGGCCTACCGTAGTTATTGCACCACATTTTACGAAAAAGGTCATTTTGAAATATATTTTGACCTGGTATTAGGCCTAATCGCCCCGGGGTACAAAAAGGATTTCCTAAATTTAGGGCTAAAGTAGTTATTTCAAACCATTTTACAGAGAGAGGTCAGGTTTCGTATCTGTAACGAGTGCGGGTTGTTGTGTTTTCTCGTTTTGGATTTGTAAATGTACATAGATAATAATAAAGAAAATCCAAATATTTAAAAAACTTTGAAAAATATTTTTAGGTAAACATCGAGCGAATAATATAAATGTAAGTGAATAATTGTTATTTTTAAATAAAAACTTAGAATGATTTTAAATAAAATACATGTTATGCTAGCAGAGAAGAACTTATTTTGGTATTATTTTTATACTTATTACATCGCTAAAGATGATGTAAAGCAGTAAGTCAATAAACAAAAAGTGGCATAGCTTGGTGAAAGAGGGGTGCTAGGGGCTGACCTTACTGATTTTCTGATTTATTGCTTTAAGTACGTAAAATGTATGTTTTTAATAAAATTCATAAAATTTTACTAAAAGTTATTTTAAAATTGTTAAGTTTAAAAATTTATTAAACAAAAAGTATTAACAGTTTATAATAAATTCTTTGTTCAAAGATAATTATTGATTTATTATAGAAGTTTTAAGGAACTTTGAAATAATTTTAGTTATATTTTGAATGAGTAATAATAAATGTACCAGTGTTTAATCTAAAACTAAAATGTTTAATAAAATTATACCGTTATATGTGTAAGTGAGTGTGGGTGTGTAAGTGAGTGTGCGTGTGTGTGGGTGTGTAAGTGAGTGTGCGTGTGTGTGGGTGTGTGTGTGTTGTGTAAAGTAAATCTGTATGTGAGTTAAGTAAAATCTGTGTGGTGTAAAATAAATCTGTGTGTGTAAGTAAAATCTGTGTGTGTGAGTAAACTGTGTGTGAGTGTAAGTCAATCTGTGTGAGTGTAAGTAAATCTGTGTGTTTGTAAGTAAATCGGGTGTGTTGTGTGTGTGTGTGTAAGTAAATCTGTGTGTGATGTAAGTAAATCTGTGTGAGTGTAAGTAAATCTGCGTGTGTGTAAAGTGTAAATGTAAGTGTCTAGGGGTAAATGTAAGTGCCATATGAATGTGTGTATAAGTGTCATAGTGAATGTGTGTATATGTGTAGTGGTGTGTGTGTGTGTGTGTGTGTGTGTGTGTGTGTGTGTGGCGGGTGTGTATGTGTGTTCTAATAATAATACAATAGCATGGTAAATAAAACTAAGTATATATAATAAAAAAAAATAATAAAAATAAAAATAATAAATAAAAGTAAAATAAATAAAATAAACATAAAGAATAAAATAAAAGTAATTAAAACAAAATAAAATAATAAAAAGTAAAATAATAAAATAAAATAAAAAGAATAAAAAGAATAATAAAAAGAATATAGAAAAAATATAAAGGAAAACATAATGTTAATAAATATATGACGTTTAAAGCAGTAAAACAGAAAGTTAAAACAGTAAAGCAAGAAAGTTAAAACAGTAAAGCAGAAAGTTAAAGCAGTAAGCGAAAGTTAAAGCAGTAAAGCAGAAATTTAAAGCAGTAAAACAAAGCATACTAATCCCTAGGTGTTACGGTAACACCTCTATTGATTTACTGATTTACTGCTTTAAGGTATGTAATGTATGTGAGTTAAAGCAGTAAAGCAGAAAGTTAAAACAGTAAAGCAGAAAGTTAAAGCAGTAAAGCAGTAAAACAAAAGCATACTAATCCCCCCTTGGTGTTAGGTAACACCTCTATTGATTTACTGATTTACTGCTTTAAGGTATGAAATGTATGTGATTAAAGCAGTAGAAAGCAGAAAGTTAAAGCAAGTAAAAACATGAGTTAAAGCAGTTAAGCAGTAAAACAAAAATCCCCCCCTCTGTGTTAGGTAACACCTCTATTGATTTACTGATTTATGCTTTAAGGTATGTAAAGTTTATGTTTTTAATAAAATTTCGTACAGTTGTAGTAAAATAAAATGATTTTATATCAGACACTTTGGCTTTTTCTTCTTACATACAATTTTTAAAAATTTATAAATTAAAAAGTATTAAGTAAAAAATATAAAAGATGTCTGTAATGAGTTACAGTTTTAGGTTCGCGAAAATGTTTTTAATAAAAAATGTTTAAGTATGAAATAAAAATGAATGACTCATAGTATATTTGAAAAGAAATTCTTTGAAATGTTTAAGTATGAAATAAAAATGAATGACTCATAGTATTTTTTACGCGGAAATATTGCGCCTGCGGGCGCACGCGGCGGGCGGGAACGCGGAAATATTGCGCCTGCGGGCGCACGCGGCGGGCGGGTACGCGTAAATATTGCGCCTGCGGGCGCACGCGGCGGGCGGGGAAGCGGCGGGACGCACCTGCGGGTGCGGGGTCGTGGGCCTTCGCGCGGTGGGATCATGCTGAGCCCTGGTGGGCAGCTTATGATCTAGAGGTAGACAAAAGATGAGTCATCAAAGTGAATCACAATAATAGGTGTATCAAGATATTCATCAAAGATGAGTCATCACCAAGATGAGGTAACAAAATTGAGGCATCAATGCTGAGG
>JABUQX010122139.1:12500-15000 GCA_015478945.1 Trachelipus rathkii | reverse complement strand
TATCATATATATATATATATTTATATATATTATATATATATAATATATATATACTTAATATATATATATATATATATATATATATATATATATATATCATATAATAGATATATATATTGTTATATATATATATATATTATATATCAATATATATATATATATATATATATATATTATACATGATGGTTTTTTATTAATTAATAATGCTCTTTGCAGTAAATTAGTTCCTCATAATGGGAGAATTAATGTTTAAATTCAGACTGTCTGTGGGCAAAAATTTTCTTTTAGAAAACTTTTTTGTATAAAGCAAGACCAGAATGAAAGGATAAAGGTAGCAAATGGGAAAGTAGGTCAAGAAAAATATGTGTGGGTTTAAGTGTGAAAGGATATGTTACCGTGTGGGCCCGGGTGTGAAGAATCAAATTCAAATTGCGCGCGAATGATCCTCTCTCTCTCTCTCATCTCTCTCTCTCTCTCTCCATCGTACTCATCTCTTCTCTCTCTCTCGTTGTCTTCTCTCTGTCTCTACTCTCTCCACCTCTCTCTCTCTCTCCTCTCCCTCTTCTCTCCCTCTCTATCATGGATTTGATCTCACCGCCTCTTAGTCGTCTCTCATCTCTCTTCTCCCTCTCTCTCTCATCTCCTCTGCTCTCTCCGTTCTGCCTCTCTCCTCTCAATCATCTCTGTACTTCTCTCTCTTCATCTGTCTCTCTCTCTTCTTCTCTCTCTCTCTCTCTCTCTCTCTCTGTCTCTCTTGTCGTCATGTATCGTCATGTCTCGTCTCTTCTCTCTCTTCTCTCTCTCTCTTCTCTCTCCTCTCTCTCGCTCTTCTCTCTCTCCTCTTCTTTCTTTCTGTCTCTCTCTCTCTCTTCTCTTCCTCTCTCTCTCTCCCTCTCTCTGCTCTCTCTCTCTCTCTCTCATCTCTCTCTCATCGTTCTCTCTCTCTCATCTCTCCTCTCTCTCTCTCTCTCTCTTCATCTCTCTCTCTCTCTCTCTCTCTCTCTCTCTCCTCTCTCTCTCTCTGAAATAAATAAATATCTTTATCTTCATTTTCTTTTTTTATTATTTATTTTTTTAAATTAAAATTTTATAGAATTTTCATGGTGTGATTAATTAAGTAATTATTATTATTATATTATTATTATTATTATTATTATTATTATATATTATTATTATTATTTATTATTATTATTATTTTATTATTATTATTAAATAAAGTTTTTCGGATAAAAAAAATTACTACATAATAAAGAAGTACGGAGCCGGAGCCTGAACCGGAACCGGCATAAATAACTATACGTGCCCCGGTACCCCTGATGAAATTGATTCGAGCACCAGAAATTTTCCGCTCCGCACCGATACCAAAGTGAGCGCACCACGCACTGCACCGCACCGCACCGCATCCGTTCATCGGCCAAATCAGCTTTCAGTTACACAAGCTTGGGAACTCGTAACTTGGATATTATTTTGGTAACTGAAATATACGAAGAAGAGTTTGGAAATTTATCCTAACTCCACTTACGACTACGGATTTAAAATATTATTATTATTATATTATTAGTATAGTAGTAGTAATAGTAATAGTGGTAACAATATTAGTTGTAGAATGTTTTGTATTTATTATTACGTTCACATATATGCCATAGTAAGTATAATAAATGAATTATTATTATTATTATTATCATTATCAATTATTATCATATCAGTTCAGCCTCGAAATTTGATGCGAGTAGCCATCAAGGTCTAATAATAATAATAATAATAATAATAATAATAATAATAATAATAATAATAATAATAATAATAATAATAATAATAATAATAATAATAATAATAATTAATAATGCCACTGCATGAAATATAATGGTTTGTATGTTTATATGTATGGTTCTTTTACTAATTTATATTATACTGAGCTTGGAGATATGATTAATTTACATCTATCATCGATAGTTTTCGATAAATACAGTGATATTAATTGTTAAACCTTTTGTTGAATAATATATAAGCTCAAGTTGCCAACCCATAATGAGAGAAGTTGCAGAACTAAAGGAAACCAATGATGCAATACAAGTGTATAAAGATATCGTATTTATAAGAGAACCTTTTAAATCTGAGTGAGGAACTCTGTGAACGGTGTTATCATATTATTTATTGGAGTAGAGCGGAGGTACCAAGAAAGAGGGGGAGCAGAAGGGAAGAGGGCGAAGGTACTAGGAAAGAGTGAAATTATATGGAAAAAGAGTGAAGGTACAATGGTACTAGGGAAGAGATAGAAGTTACCAGGGAGGAGAGTGAAGATACTAGGGAAGAGAGCCAAGGTACCAGATATGGGGGCGGAATTATCATGGAAGAGAGTGAATGTACCAAAGGAGATTAAAGGTGCCAGGTAAAAGATCTAAAAGACCAAGCAAGGGGAGGAATGTGAATATGATTTCGAATTTTAGCTGGGTCCTTGAGAGAGAGAGAGAGAGGGCACTAGGAGAGCGAAGCGGAGACC
>JABUQX010122139.1:5000-7500 GCA_015478945.1 Trachelipus rathkii | reverse complement strand
GAAGGGAGAACTCAAGGATACACAAGGAATAGAAGCCTGGATACTCATCACGCAAGACGACCATCCTACTGTTTGAGCCACAGTATCCTTATAAGGAATCAAACCCTGGATGCTCATCACGCAAGCCGACCATTCTACTGCTTGAGCCACAGTATCCTTATAAGGAATCAAACCTTGGATACTCATCACGCAAGCCGACCACTCTACTGCTTGAGCCACAGTATCCTTATAAGGAATCAAACCTTGGATGCTCATCACGCAAGCCGACCATTCTACTGCTTGAGCCACAGTATCCTTATAAGGAATCAAACCCTGGATGCTCATCATGCAAGCCGACCACTCTACTGGTTGAGTCACAGTATCCTTATAAGGAATCAAACCCTGGATGCTCATCACGCAAGCCGACCACTCTACTGCTTGAGCCACAGTATCCTTATATGGAATCCAACCTTGGATACTCATCACGCAAGCCGACTACTCTACTGTATGAGCCACAAACATTCTTAACATTCCTGATACAATGAAATAATACTTTTATGTAGAGAAAATGATACAACATAAATTACTGAGTAATAAGTTTAATATTTCGTTTCTTGAAGGATAAATAAGCGAGGGTATCATTTCATATATATTATAATAAAAAATAATAATACCCTTGGTTTGTTTGCTTGTTTATGCTTGTTGTTTTCCTTTAAAGTCGCTAATTTGAAGACCATAAAAACTTTGATTTTTTTTTCTTCATTTCTTTGCGTTTTTTTTTTTATATCGAAATTAAGGACAAGTGTACTTAGCGACCAATTTGTCCTTAGCAAAGGACATTGTAGGAAAGCTGATGTGATTTATATATTTATTTACATATGAACTGACGGTGTGATGCGGGGGGAGGAGGGTAAGGTCCTTGCTTGCAAAGTAATGAGTTATATATATATATATATATATATATATATATATATATATATATATATATATATATATATATATATATATATATATATATATATATATATATATATGTGTGTGCGCGTGCGCGTGTGTGTGTGTGCGCGCGCTCGTGTTGATAAGAGCTCCCCAAAGACTGGGGTGGGGTGCTCAAACATGCACCGAAAACAGAATAGTTGAGCAGTAACTTAAGTCGAACAAGAAAGCCTCCCCCACCTTATACCATCCCCTCATACCCTTAAATGTGAGCCTGTCGCAGTCAAAATCCACCTTAGAGCTTCAACTACTTCGACAGAATCTCCACTGTTTCATATTATCAGTATCAGTGTTCATCCCCTCGGACAGGCTCACAACCAAGCCCCCCTCATAAATTATGCACTATTCCTCTAGCTTGAACCAAACTCTCATTTCTTTCCTTCAGATACACTCTTGCTGACTCGATCCACTTTTTCTTTGGTCTCCCCAGCCGGTCGCTTCCCAAAACACTCACTTCTATACAACCGCTTAACCAACCGACTATCATCCATCCTTTCCGAATAACCAAATCACTTTAATATACTCTTATTTATTACGTCATTTACCAATTTCGTCACACCGTACAACTTCCTAATAAGTTAATTCTTAATTTTATCAATTTTTTCTACACCTAATACTTCCCTAACATTATCCGCCTTAGATCTATATATCTTACTCCACACCATAGTTTCACTACTACACTACACCACTACTACACTCAGCATCATCCATTCCCTTTTCATCGACATATAGCATAAATATTTAAACTCAGATATATCTGCGATACTGTCTTTATCTTTCCTTCGATTAGCCCGTGACTTATGCAGATATATTTTCCCAATTTCTTTCCCCTTTTCGTCTTTCTATGACTCTACCGTTTTAGCCAGAGAGGGGGTGAGGAATTAGCCAATAATAAATATATTTAATAATGATATATTTACAAGTCTTTATGAGTCACCCGAAACGCCAGGCACTTCACTTGAAGAGGAAGGGTTAGAAAGAATCTTCTAAGGGAGACAGAAGTTCCCCCTTGCCCCAGGGCCCCCCGTGAGCTTCGGAAATAAAAAAAGGGGGAAAAGATTCAACTTTCAATCATATTATAAGACGGATTGGCTTTCAATGTCACACAAAAAATAATTAAAGGGAAAAACAGAGTTCCATAAGAGCAAATTTCCTACATTTAAGTTTCAATCATATTATATGACACGGATTTGTTTTCAATGCCACACAAAAAAATAATTAAAAGGTAAAGTTCCATAAGAGGAATTTTCAGCACACTGTTTCTTTCGAGATGTCGACAAGACTGTCTTGAATTTTCTAAAACAATTTTTTGAGCATTCCAAAACCCGCCTACCGGGCATTTCCAAGATGCCCACGGGGCCTCTCTTCGGTCGGCATTGTGAACTCTGGTATGCCCTTCTTTCATCGTCTGCCAATCAACTTATTTTCTATGTGCCAGGACAACCTCTTTCTTTTAGGGAAAACCAATTAGCGCATGGGAAAACTCTTCTCCGATGTGAATTTCGGAAACTTTGGGCCCGACCAA